>PVJS01026383.1:0-27047 GCA_004027185.1 Glis glis | reverse complement strand
CTACTTAGTGAGGCCCTCCGTAACTTCGTGAGATCCGGTTTCAAAATAAAGTATAAAAAATAGGGCCGGGGGTGTAGCGCGGAGGTAGAATGCCCCTGGGTTCAATCCCTGGTACCGCAAAAAAAAAAAAAAAGGAGTTAGGAGATGTGGAATGAAAAGTTTTACACATAACGATGCTTTCAAACTGAGCTTAATTTTAATCAACTAATTCCAATTGGAAGCAAGTTCTCTTGCAAAACAAAGTGAGGAATGTTTTTCTCTGCACATAATTTAGGTGGAAATACATCCAGTAGATCCAGATTTTCTCTCCAGGCAAGAAGTAATTTGGAAAGAACTAAGCAATATGGTGATGGTAAACAGTGTTTCTCTCTGATAAAATGCCAGCCAAAAGGAGAATCTATAACAATTACCAAACTCCAAATTTAAGACTTTTATTAAGATCTTTCTTTTTTTCAGCCAATGTAGAAAAAGTTATTAAATAGGCACTTCCAATGCAACCGACTTGTTACTTGGGTGTAGAGATAAAATAAAAATTTTAGACAAGTATTTTTGTGTATGTGCTAAATAAAAATTTTTACACAATAGCCTAAAGGGGTAGAATAATTGAATTGGAGAAAATGCCTTGTGAAATTGTTCCTACTGAATTTTTGTAAATTTAGTTTCAAACTCTGTTAGAAAAAGTAACTAATCAGTGTTCTTCTATTTAACTTAGTTCACTCTTTTGAAAGAAGTATAGCATTATATAATTATTGAAAAAGAATATAGTTACTGGAAAGTATCATATAAATTTAGTTTAGCCCTAGCTCTATAAGATAATCTTAGAACTGAGCCAAGTGTGGTGGCACACACCTGTAATCCCAATACTTGGAAGCATAAAACAGGAGGATCCCAAGTTTGAGGCCAGAGTGTGGTAACTTAACAAGACCCTGCTTCAAAATAAAAAGTAAAATAGGGCTATAGGGCTGGAGTTATAACTCAAGGATAGAATGTTCCTGGGTTCAATTCCAGCAACACACACACACACACACACACACACACACACACACACATAATCATAGAGCTATTTGCAGGAGGGAAGCATAAAATACTTAAATAAACAAAAAACAGAGATAAGCAAATAATTTTCAGGGTATCCAGTTATATTCTAATTTCCTATAACCCCCTAAATATACTACTAAAACGTTCCACTTAGGGGAACTGCACAAGGCTATGGACAGTTTTAGAAACCAAAGGGTCCAAAAATTGAAGCAGAAGAGGAAGGAAGGCTCAATGTGAGAACAAGAAGAGACTGTGTCACAAATATTTTAAATAGTTAGCTTTCTTATTTTATTTCTCAGAGCCACAGGAGTGCCTCAGAGGTCTTGAATTCAGAGGAGGGGCAGGAAGACAGAGGGAAAGACTCAGTAAACGCATTGGAGGCAGCCTCACTCCCTTCTCAGTCCACCTGAATGGACCAACTTCCCTCATTTTGCACATGCAGGCTTCATGGAAGACTGTGTTTGCAAAAACAGGCCATAACTAAAGCTTGCTGAATTACCACTGGTTTAGAATTCAAGAAAAAATATTTTTGGCAGTATAGCATGAAGTCCAATGGCTCTACTCTGAATACTCTCTCCAATTCCCCTTCATGTGATTGTGATTAAAGAATGTCATTTATAGAGTGAAAGGGTGAGGCTGCAGGTAGGGAATAGCATGCACTCCTCAGGTGTCTGGTTTTAATGGCAGATGGAGGAGAATATGTGTGGTTTATAAATAAAACATCACTTTGTCAAACTACTTTGATTTCTTTTATTCATGAAATGTATTTAAAATTTCAAAGAATATGAGGGTATGAAGTCTGTATATTCACCAAAGGGAGACGGGTCCTTTATAAAGTTAAGAAACACTGCTTTGCAATAATTAAGATTTTGCTTAAAATGTTATTTATTATAAATTAGGCTCTTTAGTTCCTTCCTCACAAGAATTATTCATTCTAATGTTTCATATTTTGACTACTTTAAGAATTTTCTCTTATTTAGCTAAGTTGAATCTTGCAATCAGAAACTGGTATTTCAAGATACTTCAACAGATATTTCAGCAGTAGTTGATTTAGGCGGGCACTTAATCTGAGCCAATTTTTAAAACTATATTTTCATTTATTAATCCTGATAAGAAAATGAAAATAATTATCAGCTAATTAATCAAAGGAGCTCATTTTTAAATAATTCTATAGCCCTACATTTTAGTATATATGATGATAATGATATGTTCGGCTATAGTAATATTTATATGACATTAAAATTAATAGATTCATGTAAAAATCTCTTTTATTCCTTCAGGTTATGTCTGATTTAAATTATGTAGTAAACTGCTAAAATATGTACAGATATCTCAGTGTCTTTATTGATATGGTCACTGATATCTGGAATTGACTATGAATTTAATTTTAATAGTATGATAATCATATTTTAGATACTGGTAGAAATTCCTGTTTCAACTATTTATTTAGTTGCCTGAATCTCTTCCTTGCTATTTTGTTAATCTGTGTGTAGATGGTAATGTTTTATATCATTCATTTACATAAATATGACAGACCATGTATTACGAAGATGCTTTTCCAAATTAGGGGAACATTTAGTCCTAATTATAAAGGTTCACCAAGCATATTGTCTAAATCAACCTGGTAATGGCCAGATTAGTGTTTTGTTTTGCTAGTGTCTGTGGAATAAACACAGATTTTTAATCTGAAGAATTCATAAGATAGAATTCTGAACACAGTTGTCATACTGTTTCAACTCTACGCTGTTATGAACTGGGTTGGGTTTCACAAAGCCCACCTTCAAGTGCTTTGATAGTCTGTGCTGAGAATTCTCACCTAGACATGTAGCGCGGTGGCAAAAGCTCTTTTTATTTGTCATCCTTCTTGCATCATTGAACCCCTGTGTGTTGCATGTGCTGAAATTTTTTCAGTCCTCCCAAGTAGATTTCAGGGCATACAATGGAAATTATCTGAACCACAAATTTGCCTAATATAGATGCCAAACAGATCTACTGAGGCAGAGGACATGGGGAACTTTGGGAACATAGGTGCCTCTCACCAAGACAGTGGGGGTGGGGGTTGGAGGGAGACAACAGCAGGGAGGAAATCCTAGGTTCTGCATGTGATAACGGTGGCACACAGTGAAAATGTGTGTCGACATCCTGCTATAACCTGAAAGGTGCTGTTTGTAACAGCAGGTGCTTTTATGTGTGACCCCTTGTTCTCCAGTGCCATCAGGTTCAGGATGTCCAGATCATACGTTCCCTGTGCAGCTTGAGTCATGGCCAATAGACAATAAATGGCCTAGAGACTATGATCACGTGTACAGTATTGAGCGTGAAAGTGTTAATTTTCATGAAGTTCATGTGAAGTTAAATAAAAGTGAGGAAAGAAGAGGTGTGATCAAAGAAGAAAAACATGTTGTTGGATGAAATTTGGAAGCAGATGGTGAATTGATGAGGCAGATACAGTACGATAGAGTGATTGGTTACCAGAAAGTACATTTAGCTTTTTCCAATTAAAAAAGATTTAACTACTTCATTGTGCTCTCTCCCTTTATAAAAGAGGTCTTTGACAATGTCAAACCTCATGTTTTATGTTTTATATAAGCAGAGTTGTCTTTCGGTTCAGTTAGGTAAGGAAAGGAAGTGGGAATAGGCCAGCTGATTTAGGAATTCTAAATGAAGCTGTGAAAATGAAATCTGCAATACAGGGATAACACTTAAGAAGCAAGAAACATAAATGTTTAATCAGAAAAGAAGCTTCAGAATCTAAGGAATACAGGATCAGTTGAATGCTTTGAATTCTAAAAGTGATGCCTCTCATTCCATTCACAAATAAGGTCTTTACAGCTTGTAAATAATGCAAACACTCTTATGGTATCCATTCCCCATGCTGCCCTGTGTCCTCCACTTAATCTATTTCCTCTGTGTCTCCCTCTCTAGCACTTGACTTCTAATCACTTTACCCAGACGTCTTTCTGAGAAAGTCTAACAGACTTCCTCCTGTTATGTGGTATGTTAGTTTTCTAATGATAAATAACAAATGATTGTAAATTAAAACAGCACACATGTCCTATACCACAGTTTCATTGGACTCGGGAGTTCAGGCATGGCTTATCTGGGTCCTTTGCTCAGGGTCTCAGAGAGCTGCAACTGAGATGTTGACAGGACTGTACTTTCACCTGGAAGCTTAGATAGGGAAAAGTTGACTTCCAAGTACATTGTGGTTGTTGACAGAATTCATTTGTGTTTTACTGTCTGAGGTCCCACCCTTCTTGCTGGCTGTCACATGGAGGTTACCATCATGTCTTAGAAGTTACCACACATAATTCCTTGCCATGTGGGTTTCTCAACATGGTTGCTAATTTTACCAAGCTAACTAGGGGAAACTCTAGCTCCAGTCTGCTAAGATGGAGTCTCTTATAAAATGATATGATCAAGGGAGTGACATCGTATTAGCTTTGCCACATGCTGTTAGTTAGAAATAAATCACAGGTCCTACCTGCACTCAGGGTCAGGAATATACAATGTGTGGACACTAGACAGACAGGTAGTGATCATGAAGGCTGCCTAGCCTATTCGGTACACCTTAAGTCCACACTTTAGTCAAATACCTTTTATAAGGTCTATTTATCCTTTTAGTCATCCTATGTCCTTCTCTGGCCTTTGTCCTCTTTCATTCAAATGATACATTCTAGAATACATTAAACAAATCATCAGGGATATTCCACCTCCACTTCCCAAAAGATAAGAACACTGCATATTTCAAGACAGAATCAGTAAATAAAAAAAATCAGAATGCTCTTATGGCCCAAATATCTCCTCTATCTGGGAGAAATCTCTTTCGTGTAGCACTGTCATCAGAGACTCATATTTGGACAGTGGGAAGAGAGGTTGCCCTCATACATGGGGATAGGGAAGCAAAAGTAAAGTCAGTGAGATGCCAGATCATTTTCTCATCTTTCCTTGTGTGTGGAAGAGCAGGTGGGGAGGAGCTGCTGCTTCTCTTTGTTTGGCATTTGTTAAAATTAAACATAAGCTTTAGTTCCTAGAGTTTTAGTATCCAGAGAGGAACCATAGTTCTACTTCAAGGGATTTATTCAATTATCCTGTACTACTTGGAAGCTAACGTAAGTGATTTGAAATTTACTTTGTAACCCTGTCAACTTTGCAAACAAAAGACTTACTATTCATTTTGTTTTTCTTAAAGATCATCTTTCAATTACTTAATTATCCTCATCAGAGGGTTCTCACATTGAAAGGCTGAACAAATCTACAACAGTGATACTCATTCTTGGTCTAGGATTTAGAAATGCTATCTTTACTGGTCATTATGTGCTTGCTATTATTCTTTATTACACCTGTATATTGTGTTTTCTATTTTTAAAGTTTATTTCTAGGACACCCTGCTTGTAGCTCCTTTTTAGGATCACACTTTATTTTACTAAAAATAAAGGAAATTATTGTAACATATTTTAATATAGCATTTTACCTCTACAGAGATATTTTCCTATTCCTTTCATTTGACCCTGTAAACAGTGGTATAAGGAAGTCAAGGACAGTCACTATGAGCTTCACTTTATAGGAGAAGAAACAGCTCAGAGAGGATACATTATTGTCCAGGGATGCCCACAGCAGTAAATGACTGAGGCCCCATTGAATCTATCTCTGCCAGCACTACAGAGAGAGCCCCTGCTCTCAGTTCCTGGCTAGAACGGATGATCTCTGTGTAAAAAGGGACAGGCGCTGTTATGGTTTGAATGTGAAGTGTTCCCCCAAAATGCATGTGTTGAACCCAATGCAGTAAGGTTCAGAAGTGAGGCTTTTGAGAAGTGATTGGACCCTGAAGGCTCTGACCTCATCAGGGGATTAGTCCATTGATCGAAGTATGGACGACTGGGAGGTGGTGGAAACTATAGGCAGTGGGTGGAACATGGTTGGAGGAAGAGAGTCACTAGGAGCATGCACTGGAAGGGAATTTCTTGTTCCTGGCCTTTTCTCTTTCTCTGTTGGCTTCCTGTGTACCATGCAGGGAGCAGCTTACCTGTGCCACACCCTTCTGCTATGATGTTCTGCCATGCATCAGGCCCAAAGCAATGGAGCCAGCCAGCCATGGACTGAAACATCTGAAACCCTGAGCCAAAATAGATGTTTCCTCCTTTAAGTTGTTTTTCTTGAGTACTTATCACAGTGATGAAAAGCTAACTACCAAAGACACAAAATCTAGAGAGAAACATTAAAGAAGGACCATTTTTCCTCTTGCACTTATGGGGGCAAAGTTTTATTCAGTCATTTCTTTAATGTTCAAATGAAAATACATTTATATTTAGTAAATATAAAACTTACTGATTTGCATTCACCTTTAGAAAGGAAGATGGCTGAGTCAGAAAAATATGACCAGTTGTCTTTTATGTGTCAGCAGATTTTGTAATTATGCATTATTTTATTAAGCAATCTGATAAGCACATAAAACAACTGAACTGTCAAAACACAAATGTGTTCATTTTAGCTGCCTTAAATGTTGCTGAGTCACTTTTCTCTTTATGTTATAAGATAGAATTTACAAAGATGCTTTTATGACCAATCTTAGTGTGAATTTGAAATGGTAGTATCTAGACAAGGAAGTTTATTTTCAATTGGAAAAATCAAGTTGCAGATAAATGTATCCTGTATAGTCAGGAGACCATACCAGTCTGAAGAGAATTTTCTAGACAGTCACTGTGTTCCATTCCTTGTTGCTTTCTAGTAGACACTGATTTATATCATAACAAATGTTATTTGAGATTTTTCTTACAAAAAACCCATACATGCATATTTATGTATGTATATACACATATATTCCCTAATATCATTTGTAAAATGATTTTTTAACACAAAGAAATATGAAAAAGAATTTTTTGCACTATCTTCTCAGACTCAGTTAAAGATGTAATTATTCCTCCTCAGAGACTAAAACAAAGATATAGAGGTTTGTACAAAAGTGGTGAGTCTGCATATATTGGACATGTATATGGAAAACAAGGTAAAATTGCAATGACCATTTGAAAGATTAAGCTGTAAGAAGCAAACACTGTTTGAAATATAAGCTGCAGATACACAAAGGATCTGCACTTTTCAGAAATGGAAAATTGATTTTTTAGCAGCTGCATTTTTTCTAGCACACCTAAAAAATAATGTAGGAAATTTCTCCCTAGCACATCTCCAGAAATGCTAGTGAAAAAATTCCTGCTTATTTGACAAGTAGTAAACAATAAAAAGTCAGCATATTAAAGTCACCAGGAATTGAAGATAGAATACTGTTTGGTGGGCTGATTAAATAAAAAATTTAAATTTGCATTAAACCATATGAATGCATGCTCTTTTTTTTAAAAAAGGCATAAAATATTACTGGAATGCATTCTGGACTCCGAAATTATGTACCAGTAATAAACTTTTATGTTATTTGTGACTGAACCAAGGAGAAACAAAGCCATTCTCAATTAGGATGGTCTTTATACACATTTATTACTAGAGGTTGCACAATTTCAGAGATAAACAGATGATAAAACAGAAACACAGTGCTGAGGGGTAAGTCTAGGCAAGTCTAATGAACGCATTTCACAAAGACCCTAAAATCCAGAGAGGTTAAAGGATTTGTTCAAGTGGAATACATGGTGAAAACCCAATTACCTCTACTTTTAATATTGCTCATTTAAAGCCAGGCGCGGTGGCGCACGCTTGTAATCCCAATACTTTGGGAGGCGGAGACCGGAGGATCCGGGTTCGCGGCCAGCCTCAGCTCGCTCTCTCTCTCTCTCTCTCTCTCTCTCTCCCTGTCTCTCTCTCTCTCTACTTAGTGAGGCCCTCCGCAACTTCGTGAGACCTGGTTTCAAAATAAAGTATAAAAATAGGGCCGGGGGTGTAGCGCGGAGGTAGAACGCCCCTGGGTTCAATCCCCGGTACTGTAAAAAAAAAAAATATTGCTCATTTAAGTTAAAATCTCTATTCCGTAGATGATAAATTTGCTAGCTTGCTCACTATGCCTAGTTACTGAGAAGATTTCTTCACAAATAGCTCAAATCTTCCATTCCATGCTCCGTATCTTGTGGTTAGTCTCCCATATGTTCCAGCCACATGGAAGATCATTCTCTTCTCCAAAAACATAAGGCTCTTTCAAGGAACTCTACATTTGTAAGTGCACTTCTTCTGTCTTTCCTTCCCCAACCCCTTAGAATCCTTTGATATTTAGGCTTGCCTGAACTATGCCGGCATTCCATTCTCCAGGCGTTTGATTCCCATACCAGAAAGTGTCCACACCTCCGCCCTGTGAAGTATGTAGACAGAAGTCTTCTTCTCACACTATCCTTAAGCCCCACGAGGCGATTCTAGTAACTTGTGGGCCAACCACATGGTAGACACTCAATAAATATTGGATTGATGTTTGAATAAATACAGTACAAAAATGAATCAAGGTTGTTATTACTGATTATCATGCTGTGTAGGAAAGCACAGAGAATTTCCAATGAAAAGAAACCTCAAGAATCTTCTAAACTATGCCTCTCATTTTACAAATGAGGTTCAGAGAAGTTAACTTACTTAAGATCACCAAGCTAATGCATAACAGATTCAAAATTTAAATCCATATCTCATAGTTTTAGTGCTGCATCATAAAGCATCTGATGGATGAAAGTTTGTTTCATAAACTGTATTTTGGTTATCTGGAATCTTCCAATATTAGTGAGCACTTGATACATAAAACACTTTCATAAGAGCTATTATTTTAGTTTTTATTCTTGAAGTGGTTGGCTAGTTATATCCTTGCTATTTTGTAAATTAAATAAAGTGGTCCTCAATGCTCCAACAAAAATGGAAAAAATAAATAAAGTGGTACTGAATATTTTACATACATGCTTATTGCTTAATCCAGACACTTAGCCTCTTCTTCATTTTTCTCAGTAGCATTAGGCTTGTTTTCCAGATTTTATCTTCATGTTCTGCCTTATGAACCTATACTTTCTAATGTAAAACTTTACGTTTCACTCTTAAGCTTTAATTAACTTTAAAAGTTAAAAAATGCATTAATTCCAACATCAGAGTAACCCAAAGCAAGTCAGATCTTAATCTTAAAATAATAATACAAGCCAGATATTGTGGTGTATGCTTGTAATTCCAGCAACTTGGGAGGCTGAGACAGGAGGGTTACAAATTGGAGGCCAGCCTGGCCAACTTAGCAAGACCTTGTCGCAAAATAAAAAATAAAAAAGACCTGGAATGTAGCTCAGTGATAGAGTACTTCCCTAGCATGCACTAGACACTTGATTCCCTCCCTGATAACACAAACACACACACGCACTCATACAGCCACAGAAGAAGATTAAAAAGTGTGTGAATTAGCATAGTGAATTTAAACATAATTTTACGCCGGGTGTGGTGGTGCACGCTTGTAATCCCAGTACTTTGGGAGGCAGAGACCGGAGGATCCGGGTTCACGGCCAGCCTCAGCTCTCTCTCTCTCTCTGTCTGTCTCTTTCTCTCTATCTCTCTCTCTCTCTACTTAGTGAGGCCCTCCGCAACTTCGTGAGACCTGGTTTCAAAATAAAGTATAAAAAATAGGGCCGGGGGTGTAGCGCGGAGGTAGAATGCCCCTGGGTTCAATCCCCGGTACCGCAAAAAAAAAAAATAATAATAATAATAATTTTACCTAGTAGCAGCTGGTGCTAGATTAAATACATAAAACAATCAGCAAGAGAGTTCAGGCATGCATAAAATCAAGGCCAATTTACATATTTAACAAAAAATAAGTTGTGATTTTCTTATTTTAACCAAAAATTGATTTCAGGAACAAAGACAATCAAGAAATTTTACAATAGAGACCCTTATTTATTACTTTAGTTTACAAGAAACATCTATTTTTCTCTATGTCTGGGAATTGAACCCAAGGTCATTCTACCACTGAGCTACACCCCTTGCCCTTTTTATTTGTTATTTTGAAACAGGGTGTGGCTACGTTACTGTACCCTGGCCTCAGACCTGAGATCCTCCTGTCTCAGCCTCCCAAGTACTGGGATTACAGCTTTGTGCCACCTCCCCCTGTACTGTCCACTGCACCAACATACAGACACCACACAACTGAATTTAATTGAATCTTTTCCAAAAAAAGTCCACCCTTCATATTCACAACCAAAAGTGAAGAACAAGGATCTTTAAGGAATATTTTGTCCAATAAAAATATTTTATGCAAAATATACATCTTTCCTAGCAAGTATTCCATACTAAGACTGATTAAAATAGAGAAAAATCATTATATCAGAACAGGAAACTAGTGCAAGGCCTCATATTGGTCATGAGAGATTTTAATCATATTTATTTCTGATTATTTTTCTTAAACGACTTGCAGGGGGACAATGCAGACAGCTAGCATGAAAGAGACATGCAGGCGGCAAGCGCACCCTGCATTATCCTGCATACTTCTTTTCACTTGGACTGAAATGGAAAAAGAGAGAATCAAGACAATGTTTGAGGAGAGAATCAAAGGAACTGTAAAATTGTAGAAGCCATAATCCATCATGCTTGTTCAACATGTGCACCCTGTCATTGCTTGGTGCTATTTTGTATTATGCACGTGGGTAAGACCTACTTCCCCCGCCCCTACACAGGAATGCCTATTTTCTCATAGGCAGAAGCCTTTTTAGTGTGAATTGGTTGAGTTTTGTTTTGTTTTTGTTTGTTTCTTTCTTTGTTCGTTTTTTGCCAGGGACAGGAAGAGCCCATGACATCTGTGCAACTCACTCATCAGGATCCTCAGGCTCTTCATAAATCTGGGTGGAGTCCAGGATAATGAGCTCCCTGGCATTCTACCTGTGCCAGTCCCCAGCCACCACAACTGAGGGCACCTCACACATGCTTGTAGGCTCATCCGTCAGAGCTCTAGATTTCTCAGTTAATCTTTCCCCGGACAGTAGACATTTAAGCCCTGATATATGAACCCTAGGGCCAGGCATTGTTATAAACGCTGCTGTTCCTCTCTGTCGCCATATGCAGGTTTTAACTGCTTTATTGACTGTTTGCTTTGGCCCAAACTCTAGTTTGTCTCCTGCTTGAGTTCTTGCATGATGTTCCACTCCTCAAATTTAACCTCATCAATATTCGCTGAGAAGAAAATCCAGCCATTGAGGGGAAAGACTGTTATGTCCTATCTCCACTCCATGATGCAGTGTCTGTGTGTTTGGAACTTTTACCTGCTCTTTTCTGACAGACCTTTCCAAAGCCCCTCCTAGCCCCTATCTCACTCCCTCTCTTTTAAATGCGCTCTGCTTTCTACAAACATGATTTCTTGGACTTCTCAGATTTCCTCAACTTCAATAGCAATTCTTCCGGGTTTCGTCACTGTTGGGTCCCTGAAATTCCATCAGCCATTCTTTTCATCCTTTTTCCCAAGGACCTCTGGACCGCCTGCTACGACTCAGCCTGCTGTCCTTACTCCTACATCTGTCTTCCCCTTGTCTGCCTTCTTCAGACAGTGCTGAGTTCATATTTGAACAGTCTGCCTTTCCAGCCCTACCATGAGAGGCCACACTGTACTGCTTCCATAGGTTCCTCGATTCTGACACTTCCTTGGCAAAATGGCACTGGACTTTATATTCTACTAGTTCCCACTACTTGTCCCCAGATCTTTATCTGCCCGAATCTGTCCTCAACCTGTTTACCCACTCTTGTTCCTGAGGGCTGTCATTGGCTGTCAGTTTGGTGCTCTTTATCTTGATTTAAACTCTGATTAAATTGAATCAACAGTGCAAAAAAAGGAATACCCTATCCTTTCACCTGCCAGATTGTCGCTGGGTTTTCAGTTCTCATTACCACTCTTTGAGTCCAGGTAACTTTATTCCATTCTGCATTACTGACGAAGCATTAATGTCACTCTCACTAACTTTAATCTTTCCGATACAAAGTTTATACTGCACAGTGCTGCCAAATTCAGAGTGCCATGGAGTAGGGACATGAAATTCTTAATACTCCACCTTAAAGCATTTCTCTCAGGAGATCTTGGTCTTTTTGTTTCAACATATCTTTAAGGATTTTCAAATCATTTTCCTTACTACTTATCTATAAAGAAAAGTTGGCACTACTTTATTTTTAAAACAAACCTCAGTCTCTGTTCCTGACCCTGTCTAATAAGGATGTTCTTAGATGCCTAATATGTGCACACCTTGTAATAAATTCGGAAGATACAAAGATGACTAAAACATGATTAGAGAACTTGAGGGGCTCAAAACGTGATGGGGACAGGCATTTGTAAACAGATTACTGAAAATCCTAGTGATTCTTAGTAGAATGGAGGACATGACATGCTGCAGGGAGTGCAAGATGGTGGATGGGAACAAAGGTTCTAGGATTAGGACCCATACTAACTTGTGTGGTTTGTTTGAAGAAATTAGAGAAAGGCTTTCCACTCAGAACAAATGGATTACAAAGAAATATTTTCATTTTAGAAGACCAACAGGGGGAAAGAAAAGAAAATTCCTCTTCTTTCCCAGCTGCTACAGTCACTCAAGGGTATACAATTTGGGAATCAGAACACAGGCTAAAACCTGGATTCCACTTGTGCCTCCTCTACCAGGAACACTTTTACAAGACAAAACCTGAACAAGCCAGCACAGGGCCATGCATTAGAGTTACCTACAAGCTATGCGACCTTGGAAAAGTCATTAGAGTCACCTACAAGCTATATGACTTTGGGAAAGCCATTTAGCTTTTCTGAGGCTTCCTGAATAGTAAAACTGGGTAACAGTGGAAACTAGTTCACAGTGTTATTAGGTGAATAATATGAATACTGACTCCATTTCCTAATACTTAATAAACAATAAGAATTGCTGATCTGTTATTATAGAGACTAAAAGAAGAGAAGTCAACTCCACTTCAAAGAAGATGACAAGAAAATTTCTCAGAAATATGTGATCTTCATTTTATTCCTTTCTTTTTTTAGGGGGGTGTTGAAGGGATTGAACCAAGGGGCATTCTACCTCTGAGAAGAAGCTATATTCCCAATTCTTTTCATTTATTCATTTAATTTTGAAACAGGGTCTTGCTAAGTTGCTGAGGCTAGTCTCGAACCTGCCATACTCCTGTCTCAGCCTCCCAAGGACTGGGATTACAGGCATGTACCACCACTCCTGGCTATGTGATCCTCATTTTATGTTCTCAAATAAGAATTCAGCACCTCAGGGAGAAAAATGAGCAAATATATACAGACAGTAGCCAGTGTTCTCAACAGAGGCAGGAGCACCCAGGAAAGACTAGAAGTAGAGGCACTTGGGGACATTTGCCATAGGATAGTTGAGGAAATGAGAAGACATTGCTTAATGAATTGCTTACAACCATTTATGCTCGAATTTCAAATGAATATCAAGTATAAATATACTAATTTTGATACACTAATTGTCATATTGATTTTGGCCTCATTCATTAATGAAAAAATAAAGGCAATAAAATTTTTTGTACTGTGTGTGTGTGTGTGTTTGTGTGTGTGTGTGTGTGTGTCTGTGTGTGTGTCACTAGGGATTGAACCCAGGGGCATTCTACCTCAAAGCTACATATCTAGTCCTATTTTATTTTTATTTTGAAACAGGGTCTTGCTAGGTTTATGAAAGTCTCACTATTTTCTGAGGCTCTCCTCGAACCTGCGATCCTCCCGTCTCAGCCTCTCAAGTTCTGGGATTACAAGTGCACGCCACCACACCCGGCTGTACTATTGCTTCTGTGCTAGGTATCATACCATTTAATAAAAGCTGAGAGGATATGACAGAAAATATTGGAAGACAATAAGTATTCTGTAATTAGTTTCACTAAATTTTGTTACTATTTTTCATAGTTTCCTAAATAAGTATTTAAAGTACATGTGTTAGATGTGTGTGGGGGGATACTGGATATGGAACCCAGGGGAGTTCTAATTTCAAACTACACCCCCAGTCTTTTTTTTTAATTTTTTGTTTTGAAACAGGGTATCACTAGGTTGCTGAGAGTCTCACCACATTGCTGAAGCTATCCTCAAACCTGCAATCCTCCTGTCTCAGCCTCCCAAGTACTGGGATTACAGGTGTGTGTCATCATGTCTAGCTAGACTTCTTTTGATCAAACCTAAGAAAATGATAGCATTTATGGAAGATAACTTAAGTATATATAGTTTCCATACCAGAGCAAGTCTGCCATCATGAAAAACCTAATTTTGTGATACAGTTTATGGAGTATTATAGCTATAATTGTTTCTTCATGTTTACATGATGTTCATCATATTTATTTTATTCCAAAGGCAGCAGTATATAAAAACAAGTTATTCAAAATAAACTCAGTAGCAGATGGCAAAGTCTTTCTTTAAAATGAATTACTTGGTGTTAGTGATATGGCTTCAGTAATAATAAATACAATAATACAAAGAGGTCATGTAGAATGCAAAAATAGAGAGGTTTGATTTTAAACACTTCAGATATTAGCTTTTTCTAGGCCTACAATTATAATACTATGGATGAGTAGAATTATTTAAAAGCATTCAAAAGTTGCCTAATTATCAGTTACTTCCCAGTATCAGAATTAGTGTTTTTAGTTTACAGCGCAAAATTTAATAGTGTCAATGTTACTGGAGAAATTTAGACAGACACCTTAAAAGATTTTACACCTCCTCACTCCCACATAGCTCTTAAGAAACAAAAACAGATTATTTAGTTCCCTCTTTATAAATTCATAATATACTGCATTTTTTAAATTTCAAAAACATGTCAGTCATGTGCAGGCAGTAATATATACTAAGATTTAACAATTTAATAGAAGTTAACAATGTGACATGTTAAAATGTATATGTATGTATATTTCAAATTATTCAGCACATGTGTATGTGTACATACATCTGTATACATATGTGTACACATGTGTGTGTGTGAACACTATTCTTGTAGTGTTTTGATTACTGTAGCTTTGTAGTGAATTCTGAAACTAAGAAATAGGAATCCTCCAACTTTGTTACATATCAAGATTATTTCCACTATTTTGTGTCCTCCTTTTTTCCATATCAAGTTTAAAATCAACTTACCAGTTTATGCTAAAGAGCCAGTTGGGATTTTGATAGGAATTATGTTGGATCTATAGATCAATTTGGGGAGTATTGCATTTAACAATATTAAGCCTTCCAGTCCATGGCCATGAGATGAATTTGCATTTTATCTAAGTCATTCTTAGTTTCTTTCAACAATGTTTTGAAGTTTTCAGTGTACAAGTTTTGCGCTTACTTGAATTTATTACTAAGACTTTTTGGGGGTGCCACAGTAAATGTAATTATTTTCTTAATTTCATTTTTGGATTGTTCATCACTAGGGTAAATAAATACAATAGACTTTCTGTATAGGGATTTTCTATCCTGCAAACTTGCTGTACTTGTTAATTAGTTCAATAATTTTTAGTGGATTCCTTGGGATTTTCTATTTACAAGATCATGTCATCTGCAGATAGAAATAGTTTTACTTCTTTTCTAATCCGGGTGTCTTTTATTTCATTTTATTTTCTAATTGACTTGGTCCCCATTGCATTTTTATAGTAAATAATAATAATAATGTTTCATAAATAGTTGTCATAAAAAACCACCTCCAATTAAGCTCACCCTTTTGGATGATACAATCCAACCTCGCCAAGGTCTGCAGAAGTAAGGGGCTTGGAGAAGTCAGCAAAACAAATAAAAGTTTGTAAGTACTGAGCTGGCTACCGTTTCTCCAAAAACACAGCCAGTTGCTGAGTTGTTCAGATGTTCCGCAGAGAAGCCGGAGGCCCCATGTGCCTTGGTGCCATTGGTTGGGGTGACAGGTAGAAAGGGAGCAAAGTATTATCAACTGGCCTTTCCCCTGCTTCCTGTGTCAATGGTTAAGTCCACCTTGTAGCACATTAGCATCGTCATACCTGTGGGTTGTGTTACCTGGTTCCTCTGGATCATGGCTCAGAAGACTGCTTAACGCAACCTGCTTTATTGGGACCAGAAGTGGTGAGAGAATATTCAACCTTTGGAGGGCCAAACTGAGACAATAGAGTCTCTATATCTTCAACCTAAACATTACTCCAGCCCTCATGCTAGGACAGTTGGCAACAGTGTTAGGGGGGAAAAATGATATCTATACAACTATCACAAGAGGCTCTTGATACATTCATGTCAAGAATGGTGAATATTCTTATCTATCTGCAACTTATTTTCATGCATTAATTTTTTTTTTGTGGTACCGGGGATTGAACCCAGGGGCATTCTACCACTGCACTACACCCCCGGCCCTATTTTTTATACTTTATTTTGAAACCGGATCTCACGAAGTTGCGGAGGGCCTCAATAAGTAGAGAGAGAGAGAGAAAGAGAGACAGAAAGCTGAGACTGGCCGCGAACCCGGATCCTCCGGTCTCCACCTCCCAAAGTACTGGGATTACAAGCGTGCACCACCATGCCCGGCCATGCATTATTTTTTATATTTTTTCGATAATATATTTTTGAGATTTTTCCCAAGTCGATGCATTTAGTTCTATTATATTCATATTTAATTATTGACTGAATTTAATCCCATTTAGTTATCCTTTTCCCAGACTGTGTGTTCCACAATTATTTGCTATGAAAATAATTACTGCAGTAAACATTATTGACTATGTCTCCTTGTAGTCATGTGTGATAGTTTATCTCAGAAATACACCAAAGAGTGCAACTGCTGAACTAATGTGTCACTAGATAATAAGTTGTTTGACAGAGTTGCCATACCAGGTTGGATTTTCATCAGCAGTGCTGTCTAGATTGTTGCTCTTGTTTGTTCACCAACACTTAGTATTGTTGAACCTTTAGGTTTTGAGTGTGAAAGAAAATCCAGGAGCTGCTTTAATTTTTATTTACCTGGTTACTAGTGAAATTAGTTATCTTTTCATTTATATCTCTTCATATATAGTTTCATACTCCTATTTATCATTTGTATAGAATTTTTCTATTTGTTTGCTTTTTGCAAAAGGAAAATCCATAACTTATGACTTTTATGAGAATATTTTCTTCAAACTCTAATTTTCCTTTTGATTTAATTTACTATGTTTTAGTCATATGGAAATTTGTATTGTAATTTGGTAAAAGGTGTCATTGTTAGATTTTATTTAAAAATTATGCCCTACCTTGTCACAAATACTAGCTTCTGTATTTGCTTCCGAAAAATTTAGTTTCAGAAGCCCTCAATGAAGTGAGTTATAACAAAGTTTTTAAAATCTTGACTATATATGCAAAAAAAGAAATGTTTAATATAATGAGTTTGTTTCAAATGATTTATTTATTCCATATCTAATCTAAGACTCCAGTTTATGAGCTATTTTATAGTAATAGAAAATATAGTGCATGAATAGTTTTAGAGTTAAAGAATGTGATTTTTAAAATATGAGGGTGTTTGGAGTTGATTGCACAAGGAAATTAGCCCTTGTGTAAGTTCTGAGATAAGCATATATCCAAGAGTATAAATGCAGTGCCATTTCTCAAAAGAAGAAAGTGTAAGCATCTTAGTGTTCTCATGCAGTCAGGAGCAATGTACTTTATGGGAGTTAGACAATTTATATTCAAGACAGAACATTACAACTATGAGCCATGTGCCTTTTGGTAGCCTCATTATAGATATATCCAGGCCATATTGTACTGTAGTACTTAGTACTTATACTCATTATATTGTATTCAGATTTTTGTCAACATCTAGCACCCAATTTTATATTCTGCCACTTAATAAGTTTAAAAGATTTTGGACACTATATTAAGGAGAATAAACAGAAACAGAAATTGGGACCTAAAAGAGAAGATTAAGGGACTAGAGTATTAAGTATACAATATACTCCTTATTTCTACTGGGAATGAAAAAAAACAAAACCAAGAAATTACCACCAATAATGCAGAATAATATAGATGAATATTTATACTATAAATAAAAATAATTAAAACATGTTGGTTTTATGAATATTCAATGCAAAAATCTATAACCATGGCTTTTGATAAGACTCTGTAAGACTAAAAGTATAATTTGCAATGACGTAAATAGTAAGGAGCTATACAGCCCTGCAAGATCTACTAGAGTCTAATTGTGTTTCTTATATAAATATAGAGCTCACAGTATTGTTAATCATGCATTTGAAAGGAAATCATTAGTATTCCTTTTATCCATGTTATATGTATACTCCATCTATTGGACAAAGTATTATTTTAGAAGTCATAATTTGGGGCAGTCCACTTTCCTGAGTCAATGGTTCTCAATGTTATAATCTGCAGGTGGTTCTGTACCTTCTAAGTTATCTCCCTCTCCTGTCTCCAGTCTCCAAGAGCTCTGTGCTGACCTTCTTTGGTTTTTTGACTATTGACATGGATGATGCCTTTTCCTAAAACACTATGAAGTACTTACCTATGACTAATTCCTGAAAACCCATGCCCTTTGCATTTCCTTTTGTAAGGCCAAGGGACAAAGAGCTGCATCTAGGTTTCCTTGCTTTGTTGTTGTTAGTTTAGACTAAAAATGAATTGCTATAAAACATGCATGTAGCTAGTTAATATTGAAAAGTCTAGCATTATGGCTTGTGTGGTCCAATGAAACAAAATTATGTACCAGACTCCATGGATGATTTGTAAATGGTGGGAATGGCTAATTTTTATATCAACATAAAATGCATAGTTCCTCTAGCAAGCATGACACAAAAAATGCATTGAGTATTCTGTCAACTTCCACACCTTTTGAGGGCCCCTTAATATTTAGTGATTTGCAGTTAGAGTATGCTTTACTCCTTGCACATTTTATTCTCAAAATTCTTATAATTTTTATTTATTTGTCACAGTATAAGAATATTTATCTGACTGTACATATTGAGATGCATATTGATATAGGGAGGTTTTGTGCTTGTAAATGTCAGTCTCTAAAATATATAATGATTATATGAAATGCAGTGCCTTTGATGAAATTATATTCAATAAAGTAATTGTCAAAGATACATTCAAACAGCTTTTTCAAGTGTAAACAAACAGCAGATCTGGCTACTGAAATGCATGCAAGTCGATCCACAGTTCCCTGAGTTTTTAACTTAGTGAGAGATGCTAACATAATGCTTACCTGGGCAATGCTCACACTGCTATCAAAAAGTGCTAATTAGCAAACTATTTCAATTCCTATTTAAAAGTTATGTGATTATTTTCCAAATCACATGCAAATAACTTACTGATAGTGTTTTTTTCTTCTTCATTTGGGCTTTAGCTCTGCTATAATTAATGCATCTGAATAACCTTTATTGGATCTCATCATGCTCTTTGATCAAAGATTTGTATTAAATACCTATTTAACAAATTAATAATAACCCTATCAATAATAGACTAATTCAAATAGCCACCACCCTGAATTTTTATTCATGGAATTAGTCAACTTTCCCAGACTAATCAAAATCAGGCTTGAAAGGCAAATAAAGAACATATGTTAATTCTGCTCTCCTAGGGTGATCTTATTTTTAATGAACTGAGCAGAAAGTTACTTTCAACCATGCTTTAAGAAAAGTATTATTTTTTTCCTAAGAGTTTTCAAAATTTTATATTTTTATTCAAATATATTTTTTTCTAATATAGGACTTGGAGAAAATGGATAATTGCTAACTTGTTAACCTGATGTCAATTTCAGTTACTTGTAACTATAATTATTGAGTATCATTTTTAAAAACAATTCAAAAATAAATATTTTATAGAATCATGTAAAAGCTGCATATTATGAAAAAGAAGAAAAAACAAATTATTTTGCCTTGGTACACCATGATTTAAGTAAATTAATACAAGGTAATTAAATTTGATCTTTATAATATTTTATTAACCTTAAATGTATTTTTTAGTAAGGTTTACCATTTTTTCTGGTTTTACCTTTTCAACTTCTTTGAAATTTGATGAAAGCATCTTGATAAATGGGCTTTCATTGAGAAATGCTTTTACACATGGAGGAACCCTGGTTGAATTTTCTTAACTGTTTTCCTAAGGACAACATTTGGAAGCTTCCTCTGGAGCTGGTAAAGCAGAACTGATTTTAAGTGTTCCTACACTCGGCTTCTACATATATCACTTACATCATTTGAACTCATTCAAGTTCTGGCTCATGATTGCTGCAACCTTTGATTCCCTTCCAAATCCCCAAATTAGGCACACAAATACATATGCACCAAGATACCTATTAATTACTTTCCGGGCTCTGGGCATCTTATTTATTTTTATAAGTCCGTATGTCTTATTTGTTTTTATTTTTATTAATTTTATTTATGGTATAAATATCCCAGATTCTGGGCAGAATTCCCTATGAGTACAGTGTGGGCCTCCTGACATCTCAATCAGAAAAGCAGTGACCAAGACTCAGAGCACAGTGAGCTAACGGCCACTGGTCATTTAACAACAAGGAACCTCATGCTAGCACCAGGAATACTAACCTTCCTCAGGAATACTAACCTGGAAAATGCAAATAGACAATGCATTGGATTCATTAACTCATCCAAAAAATTATCCAAAAAAATAAAACTTAAAAGCATACTTTAGAGATACATGTATTACCAGTATTACCAAGTTTATAGAAGCACAATTCACAATTTCCAACTGTCTCACTCAACGTTCTCACTGCTATAATCCAAAACAATTACCACACAACTTAGAGGAAGATTTATTTACTCACATGTTTTTGGAGATGATGGCATTCAGTCCATGTGAGGCAGGGATCTGCAGAGCCCAGGACATGGTAGCAAGAAGCAGAGAGAGAGAGAGTAAGGTTCTGCTTTCACATCATGGAGGCCAGAAGCAAGAGAGAACAAGCAAGCAAGGGGATTCAAAGACAAAAGTGCACTCCCTAAGGCCACACCCCCAGGGACCCGCCTTCTCCAGCCACACCCACCTGCCTAGGTTACTGCCCAGTAAACCCATCACAATGAATTTGCACACTGATGAAATTATAACCCTCCTGACTTAATTACATCAACTCTGACATTAATACATGAGCTCTTCAGGGCTCTATATCTAACCATAACACAAAGTTGTGGAACCAGCCTAGGTGTCTATCAAATGAACAGACAAAGAAACGTTTATATATATACACAATGAAGTTTTATTCAATCATAAAGAAGAGCAGAATTATGTAATTTTCAGGAAAATGGAGAGAACTGGTGAGCACCATGTTAAGTCAAATAAGCCAGAGTCAGAAAGACAAGTAGCATATTTTCTTTCATATGTGAAAGCTAAAGAGAAAAAAGAGTGGGAAAGGATCTCATGAAATAGGTAGCAGAAGAGGATCAGGAGAAGTAGGAGGGGAGGACAGTGGAAGGTACTGGGGAGTGAAATTGACCTAATTATGTTATGTGCATATACAAATGTGCCACAATGAAAACCACTATTCTGTATAATTAATATGCACCAATTTATAGATTTAATGACTTCCAAATGGGTGTTGGTAAAATAATTTTTATATCATATACTGATAATAAATAAAGTTATATAGCCATTATAAATTATTATTTGTATGTAAGATGTCCATGGTAAGTGAAGAAATGCAAAATTTCAAAACTACATGTATATTGTGAGCTAACTTAATGAAGATATATGTGAATATGAAACGTTTGAAAATAATAATATAAGGAAATTAATAGGAGTTAACTTTGAATAATAGAATTATAGCTAATTTTAAGTGTATTTCTTATATTTCTTTGTGCCAACTGATATTTTTATGTTTAAAAATCCTATTCTTATTTTAAAAATAATTTCCTTTGATCAAATAACCTTAACTATTTGAATTCATCTTCTGGAAATAAGGAGATATATGGTCAGAATGAGAGGACTAGGATTTTATGAAAGTATAATTTAATGGGAAAATTAAAGTTGGGGAAAAATGTTTTGATATACAAATAAATTATTATGATAAATCCCTACAATGACTTTTTTTACAACGACTTTTTGGAGCAAAAAATGTCTGAAAATTATTTTATAAAATAGCTGGATATGGTGACACATTCCTGTAATCCTAATACTTGAGAGGCTGATAAAGGAGGATTGCAGGTTTGAAATCAGCCTCAGCAACTTAGCGAGACTCTGTTTCCAAATTAAAAAAAATAGAAAGGGCCTTGTGTGTAGCTCAGAGGTAGAATGTCCCTAGTTTCAATCCCCAGCATAATCAAAAAAAAAAAGAAAGAGAGAGAAATTATAAAATAGAAAAGTACTAGTGAAATTTAAGAAAGAAAGAATAAACTAAATGTCTCTGAATGTGGATGAAAGGTGTAAACAAAATCTGGTAATCAATAGTACTTTTCAAATACCAAGAATTATATACTTGTCAAAAATATATATGAATAAGCTGAAAAGCATTGATTGCATCCGATAGTGAGTTGTTTTTAAATCTCTGTATTTCTGATTTTTTCTACATATTAAGTGAATACATTCACAATGAAAATATTAGAATAAAATTGTCAAATATAAAATCTTCACAGTTATGCTATCTCCCATTCTCAATAAAAATTATGTAATCAAACTACTTGTATGATTTTAAGTGAATCCTTTTCAATAGTTAATAATCATGTGCTAAGAGAAATCATGAGTGCAGTTTAGGTTGACATATGGCATTACCCATGTTGTAATTGCACACAGTTAAATAAGGAATTATCTTAATTTTGAGTCTAGGGCAGAAGATCCCTGAATATTTGGGATGCCTACAGTATACCAGGTGTTCTACAAAACACACTCCTGAATGATCACCTGAGCTTAGAAAGCTTTCAAATGGTTCCATACATTCTTTTACATGTTATAGGTATACTCTACACAACAATAAAACAAAAGTTTCCTGTATCCTTTGAAAGGTTCTTTTATGATATTATTTTGCTTGGGGTTCTTGGAAGCAGTCCCCCACAAATACCAAGGGACAATGCAGTACACAAATATATTAGCTTCAAGGTTATTTCTATTTAACTGCTTAGTTTTACAAAGCTTGAAGAAGTTGTAAAATACATAAACCAAACTAAATTACATAAAGGCAAAAAATAAAGCATTTTAAATGCAGCTGAGTGGCACATTTCTGTGATAAATCTCTTCAGCTTTGTTCTTTTATCTATTTATTTTTTGCACACATATATATCTGTATCTTTTTTTCACCCCTTTAAGAATGTCTTCATAGAAATCAAGTTTCTTTCCCAGCCATTGTCAGGGTGCTATGCAGATGTTTGAAATGGAGTATATCTTGACTTTTCTCTAAAAAATGCTTGAGTTGTTCTATGGCATCTTTTTAAGTTTGACACACTCTAAAAAATATTCTTGCTTTGCTAAAACAATATTACAGAGTTGTTACAACAAAAAAGTATATTCCTACACAGTGTTCATGCAATATTTTTTGTTTATTTTGTGTCACTTAAGTCTTTCTCCATAAGTGTTCCTTTTCTCTTATGTACACACTTATAATTGGAGTGAAATAAATTGCTGGGTACAATTTGGAATCTAAATTTATCTTTTAATATTATTTTAGAAACATTTCCTCATTGTATAAGTCAATATTTAAATAGGGATGTGAAATATATCATAAAATTTGATTATATTATGTTATTAATGATTTAACTCATAAATGGGAATTTCAGTTGTTTCAAATTTTCCCTGCTTTAAAGATGAAATGACAATCTTTATCCATATCCTGAGATATGATCAAAATGTATTATAATCCAGAAGTTACTCCTAAAACAACTCAGTCACACCTTTTCCTTGTTTCTATATCCTTTTAAAAAGGTTTTCTCTGACCGATATTGGATTCTTCCTTCAACTTTATTTATTTCATCTTGTTACCAAAGTCTTCTATTATACTTACTATATTTTATATGTTGATGTACACATTTAGTAAATACTAACTCATTTTATCCCCATAAAGTCCTATGAAGATTCTCATCCTCAATCCTCATTTTTTTTTTTTTGGATGAGGAAATTGAAACATACTGAGATAAAGTAGCTTGCCTGAGGGCATATAGCCAGTCCGGGCACCCAAACATCCAGCTCCAGTAGAGTAGGCTCATGCTTAACGATCAAATTTCTAGAAGAATTGGAAATAACTTTAAGTTAGTTGCCCCTGCCAGTAAAAATTAGCTGGTACAACTATGATTCTAAGATTTCTCGACCAGTAATACTGTTTCACATAGAAAAACTGAAGAAAGACAGCTGGCATTTTTTGCTTCTGAAATGTTTCAATAGAGGATGCCACTAAGGTATAGTTGGTTCTATGGGTTGGTTCTCACCACCTAAGAAGTAGCTTCAGCTCAGTCCTACAAAACATTTATCGAGGGCCTGTTACCTGTAAAGTACATTTCATACAGATCCAGACATGAAGTGCAGTGCATATGCCAAACATTTACCTATGAGCCTGCTCAGTGACCTAAATAACTATTCTATGTGAGCCAAACCTTGGAAAATGAGGGTCTAAAAGAGTAGAATGTGTTTTTTCCAGGATGCCTGCAGCTCAGCTTTAACCCAAGAAATCTGCAAGAGGTCAGAGACTTTGCAGGCCAGCATCAAGCATTAGGTTCAGAGAAAAGGGCTTTTCTGCAGTCATCCTGCGTGCTGACTCAGAGCTGAGCGCTTCTTAGGGTAAGCTCTGTGCATGCGCTCTTTCAGCAGCCTCATGTTATGTGTGAGTGGCTGATTATTTTTGTACTGAAAGAAGCTTTGCTTAGACCTGGTAGTCTAAGTTTAACATAGCAAATTTTGGAACAAAATCCAGCTTGAAACAGATTGCTGCCTATTTAAGTAGAGAAGCTGGCTTAACTGATACAAAAAATAAAAACATTTCTAGATCAAAAGAAGAAAAAGAAAAAATGCTGGAGAAGGGGAGCAATTAGAGTAGGAGAAAAACATATCTGTTGGAAAGAGCCAAGACATCAACATAGGAGAAAACATCTCCACCGAGCAGGAAAGCCAGCTGACTGTTAAAATCTCCACAGAAAAGGAGATGCAGGAAGACCTCCGCCATCATCCCAGCTAGGGATTCATACACATTTAAGACTGAATGAGGTGTCCGTATCCTGGGCGTCACTGAGTTCCCTGTTTATTTGTAGCTGTGAGGTCAACACAGTGACTCAGAGTTCTGTAAGATAGTTTTATTTATTTATTTTACCATGTATTGAGTGTTGACAACATGAAGAACATTTTGAAGAACAGCAGCCTTGCCAGAGTGTCTGAGCAACTAGGTTTGGATTAAGGACAACATAAGAAGTCCGTATTTTTAAGTCCATACAGCCTAAGAACAGAGAGGAAACTCATGATAAAACCCAGGACTCTCTGAATATTGTAAACTAGGGTTGTTTTTCTGAAGTAGTCAGAAAATGGGGAAAAAGATGGTTGAATGAAAATGTGATTCATTACATTAAGATTTTGTATATATGTTGGAACTTTGCATCAGAAAGGCATGGATTAGAATCTGAGGTCTCTTTTTATTCACTGTTTATCTTTGGATTACGTACCATGTTATGTTTCTTCTATAGATACCTTCTCCCTCCTATGTAAAGTGAAGATAATATCTTACTTTACATGGTCATTAAGTATTAAATAGGGGCATACAAAAAAAAACAAATATACTTAGTACAATGTTAGGTATCAACTAGTTCCTTCCAAGGCTACCATAATTTTGTCATTCTGCATTGTTGCTCAACAAACAAGATACTGAAGGTGATGGGGCACATGTTTGGAACATAGAGAAAACATTGTAATTTTTTCTTTGAAATATTTTAACAAAGCATTAAAGGTAGTCCTCTACCCTAGTCCATGGTCTAATTTGAACTTCATGTCTTTAATGCATGCAAAAAGTGAACAAAAAGTTCATGTGAATTAAAAAGTTCATATTAACAGGCTGTGACACATTGGAAGCTTTTTCTCACATCTGTATTGATGGGCATCTATGTCACTAAATATGGTCTTACTCTATGTATTCTTCCTAGCTCTCTGTTCTCATTCATGGCCTGTGTCTGACCCATAGCAGTCTATTTGTGGCTACCTTACATCTCACAGGACAAAGGACCTGAAATAGAAACAAAGGGACATAGTGGCTGAAAGCACCAAGGTCACACATGGCCATGACAGTTAAAGATAATAAGATCAAGGATGTAGCATGGCACTTAGTCACAGGAAATAAGTGGTAGTAGGTGGCTATTATTGGAGGAGAACAGAAGCTATAGATCAAGGGACACAAATAAAACCAAACGTGAAGTTTTTACAAGAGCTGTCTACATGGAAAACAAAGTTTCTTTGATTTATTTTTTAATTGGAATCATAAGATGCAAGAATCCAGAATGAATGAGAGAATGAAGAGGGAACTCATTAAACTATTATATATTATGTACTCTAATGAAAATCATCCCTATCTTCTGTATGTCAATTACATTCTCCTGATTTTGATGCTTATGAAATTGGCATGGGTCTCATGACTTTTACATATGTATTTTTCAGAAAAGAACACAGTTTGAGCAAGATCCCACAAGCCAGGATTTCATATTTTTAATCCTCCTCCATTTGTGAGGAACACTTGATTTATCCTCAAGCTTTTGCAAACTATAGGATTCTGAAAGGGGATTGTCATTAGACAATGATTACTATTACTCAATTATATATTCCTGAATTGATTAAAATTCACAGAAAAAGGTTGACTTCTATTTAATGTTTACTTGTGAAACATACAGATTTTGTTCTTATTGTATACATAGCTGCAATTTTACTTTTATTGTTATTGAATTGACCCATAAAGTCAGTAAATTGGATTAAAAGCATAAACTCTCAGAGATAATAATAAATCTCAAAGTCAGCCCTGCCATGTCTGTTCTATCTTATTTTTATAGAAACTACACAGATAGATGAATCAGTTTAATATAAAGTGATGTAGTATACTGAATTGACCATCATTTTATTGTAAAATGGTTGTTCAAGGAACCTTGGACTACATTTACCCAGTGACAAAATCAGAATTATGAGCCAATGATAAAGAGACTCAGTCACGTCTTTTTTTTTTTTTTTT
>PVJS01026382.1:0-27043 GCA_004027185.1 Glis glis | reverse complement strand
CCCCGGCAGGGGAAGGAAGCCAGGAGCTCTGGCTGGTGACCCTGCCCTTCCGGACTGCATTCCTCTGATAGCAGATCCTGGTAAACCATGGCGTGCACCCCTGCTTCTGACTTTCAGGAGAAAAGGGCAAAGATCACTCAGATGAACTGATATGAGGGATGTTGTAAAAGGGAAGAATATGGAGTTCTAAGTTGTTTGTGCAAAAGCAATTTAAGGCAGAAGCTGTAGGCCTGAACCTAACGCACCTTGCTCATAAATAGCCCTACAATAAACATTTATGTCAGGTAAGTTCCAGAAAAAAGTGAAACAAAATATTTTCCTCTTCTGGGGGGTGAGGGGGGTAGGGGGAGCTGTGGTTTGTTGTGAAACCAAATACCCTAAAGTGTTTCTGGTCCTTCACACTTGGGCAAGAGAAATAGGGCTGGGACTCCATGTTCCATGACCTTGGGCGTGACCTTGGGTGTAGTCTGGTGGCTTTGAACCCAGACCAAGTGGATGTGATGACTTATAGGCTCCAGGTCCTTGAGTAGGTTGCTTAACTTTTGCCTCAGTCTCCTTATCTGTCGAGCAGACATAATGATAATGCCTATGGATCAGGTTGTTAAGAGAATCAAGTGAACAAATACTGATAGGCTTAGAATAGTGCCCGACCTTCAGAGAATGTTGCCCGAATGTCTGTGGATTAGGTCGACCGTCTGTCTTCAGCTGGGAATCAAAGGTCCTTTCCTGTCACCATCTACAATGTTACATAATAAAAATCCTGTGCCCCAAACACTGACCCTGGAGTGCCTGGTTGAGAACCCGCACAATTGGGTTCACTTTGCTCGGCTTTCTGAGCAGCACACACTTTGAAAAGATTTTCATCAATAAGGGTGAAACACAGAGGTCTTTGATTAAGCTGAGTTTTACCAGAAATTCTATTCACGGGACTTTGGTCAGGTGGCGCCATTTTGGCAGACAGAGGTTTTCCTTAGGGCTTTCCAGTTCCCACGAGCTGGAACGTCACTTCTTCCATTCTGTTTCTGCTTATTCCCTCTTCTACTGGATACAGAGCAATGCTCTTGGTTTTGTTTGGGGGGAAGGCTGGAGCTAGAGAAGGTTCTAGAAAGAATGTGAAGATGGTAAAATCTAACAGCTCCATTTAGCGGCAGGAGATGGGGCCTGGGGAGGGGAGGTATCACAGCCAGCCATCCCAGGGTGGCACAAACAGTCCCCTTCACACCCAGGCTCATTAAACCCGGGGTTATATACAAATAACAGGCTGGGGCTCCCCAGTCAGGGTCCTGCTTTCTTCCTAGGGAGAAGAAAAGTGGTCTGAAGGCAACACCAGGAAGAAAGTACCATCTCTTTCCCCTTCCTCATCACCTTTGGTCCAAGGGCAGGGGCTTCCAGGTCTCAGGGCTGCTGTATTTCACCCTCCAGATCACAATGATCGCGATCATACAATACCAGGATCCCTTAAAATCACTCAACCCGGTTCCCTTAGAAGTCCTCGGTGCCTGCCTGTCTTCTGGTCTCATAGCCTCCCCTGCTGGTGGGAGGAGACAGGAATTTGTCAATGGAGCAGGATGCATGCCCAGTTTCTACCTGTTGTCCTGGCAAATTATTAATAATGCTTGTTTTACTCTCAAAGGTGTCCTAGTTTTGAAGTATGAATTGTATGATTCATCCTCCTGAAGTCCTGCAGTTGGCAGCATCCCTACACCTTCCTATACATCGTGGACGTCCATGTGCACCAGGAATGGGCTGGGCGGGGTGGAGCTGAGCCTATGACCTGTGCCCGGGTCAGCCGGCAGCAGGAGGGTCTGTTCAGACAGCGCTGGCTGAGCCGGGCCATGGGACTGCACGATGTCAGGTGCACACACCCTCCTTTGCCCACTGGCCTTGGGCAAGTTATTCTTCTTCTGGGGCCTCCCTCCTGTCATGTGGGAGGTGATGGTGAGCATAGATCTTGGCAGTGCTTGGAGGAAGACCTGGATAAGGTAGTTGTCATTCCTTGTAGATTCAACTGCCCAGCACCCTGGTAGAGATGGGCTTACTGAGTGGCAGCCTCAATCAGTATCATTGTGCCAGTACTAGCATGGCCCACCATATCAGTGCCCTCAGCTCTATAGCCAAACCTTGGCTCCAGCCTTTTGAGATCCTGGTGGAATGACTGGGGATCCCTCTATGAGGAACAGCACAAACTGGTTCCTGTAGCAGCAGTTCCTGGCTACCAACAGGGGGGACTTAATTGGATGTTTGAGGCAGACTCTATCCAAATGGGCCATTGAACTGTGACATGTGAAGCCAGTACCTCCCGTAGGCGTCCACTGGGATCTATTGCTCACAGGGACTGATAAGTCACATGCAACGAAGAGCTTTAGGCACTTTTTGGATTCACACAGACCCGTGTGAGGGATGTGTAATGCACACGGAAACCATGCTGCGGAGGAACGTGGGCATGGAAAAAGGCTTTGAAACAGAGCCCCCCAGGAAGGAGACAGGAGTTGGGCAAGTGTCCCCAAACCCAGCTATAGAATGTCATGCTATGCTATGCTATGCTATGTCCTCAACTGTAAGTCACAAATGCATATGTTTATTAAAGTCTGACCTCCCTCCCTTCCCCAGCTAGACTGGCACCCACAGGGACAGCGAGGCTGTTTCGCTGACTGCATGCACTCCCTCACCTGGCACAGGTCCTGCTACCTTGAAGGTCCTGATGAGCGAGCACCTAGGTATGGCCAGCAGGCCTGCGCATCGCTCAGAACCAGCGGCTCCTCGCCTAGCTTCCCTGGCCAGCTGCGCGCTCCAGAGAGCAGCTGTCGGGAGTGAAGTTAGAGGACCAGGTCCCCCGGGTATGTGCCATGCCAAGGGACTCCAGGGTGCTGTGAGGCATGCTACGGGTGAAGACACTGGTAAGCTTTTTAGGGACCTGGGGGGCCCTGTGTGGTCCAGGAAAGCGCTGCCCTTTGGAGAACCGTCATGTCTTTGTAGAACCAGGTTTGTCTACACCAGCTGCAAGTGACAACCAAGACCAGAGAGAAAGGATGCGGCTTCTCAAGTCACATATCAAGATGCATGTATATATATTATGTATGTATATACATATACATACCTACATATATACATATACATATACATACCTATACATACATAATATGTAATGTGCATAAATGGAATGCATAATGTGTTAATCCTGTACTAGGGAGTATGTTATTACTGTGTGCTAATGTAATATGTGATGTGTTATCAATGTAATGTGTTCACAGTACAATGTGTTAACATAATATGTAATGTGTATAAATGTGATATGCAATGTGTTAATGACATAAAGGTATTAATAATGTAACATAAAATGCACATCATTGTGGTATGTAGTGTGTATTAGTACAATATAGAGTATGCTGTATATGTAGTATTTGTTGATATAATATAATGTATTATCAATGTAATGTATAATGTGTTAATAGTATAATATATTACTAATATAATATATAATTTGAGTGTGATATGTTAATGGTATAATATGGAGGTTGTTAATAATACGATGGTACTGTGCATCACTGTGAGATGCAGTACCTATTGTTAGTATGATATGCTATGTGTTATTAAAGTAATGTAATGTGTGCTGATATAATATGTAACGTGTTATCAATGAAGCATATAATGTATATTGGTAAAATATTTAATGTGGGTTAATGTCATGCATACTAATATAATATGTTAATATGTAATGAGTTAATAACAACAAGGTGTACAATGTGTATTAGTATAACACATGATGTATAGACTGTGTTTGTTTGCAGTACTGGGGGTTGAACCCAAGGGCCTTCTACCTCCGAGCTACACCCCCAGCCCTATTTTTATTCTTTATTTTGAAACGGAGTCTTGCTAAATTGCAGAGGGCCTCACTAAGTAGCTGAGGCTGGCTGTGAACCCAGATCCTCCGGTCTCAGCCTCCCAAGTACTGGGATTACAAGCGTGTGCCACCACGCCTGGCTTAGACTGTGTTTCTAATGACATGTTCAGTGTAAGTTGGGTGGAATTAGAGTCAGAATGCCTGCGAGGACAGGGCCTTGGCAGAGGTTCTGCTCAGAGGACCTGTCCTGGCCAGGTCTTTTCTCCAAAGCTGTGTGGAGAGAACAGCACAGGTCAAGGTCTCAGGAAAAGACCTGGACTTTCCATAGCCAAAGGGAAAATCCACAGGAACTAAACCAGTAGCCAACCCCTACCCCCCACACACACACACCATGGTGTTTCCAAGGAATAATAGCTTGTAAGTCACTTCCCCCATAACTCTTGGAAAAAAATTTATTTTTAAAGGCTTTCAAAATAATGAATACTTTAAAATCCCTTTCAAAAGAGTAGGTGTCCTAGCTGTCTTCTAGGAACAGAAGGAAGACAAGTAGATAAATGGATGATAGATAGATGTAGATAGATGCTGGCTGGCTGGCTGGCTGGCTGGCTGGCTGGCTGGCTGGCTGGCTGGATGGATGGATAGATGGATGGATGGGTGGATGGATGGATGGGTGGATGGATGGATGGGTGGATGGATGGATGACTTATTTACTGTTTTCCCACCTCTGTGCTATTGGCATTTGGGGGTGCTAATTCTGAGCCTCGTGGGACTGTCCTGTGCACCACAGGATGTCTAGCAGCACCTCTGGCCATATCCACTAGATAGTAGGAGCATCCTTCAGTTGCGACAAACAAACCTGTCTCCAAACAATGCCAAGGCCCCTGCCAGATGCCGAATCTCTGGTCATGGAGCGCCCTTCTCTCTATGCTAAGGGGAGCACCGTAGCACAGGCCCCAGGGCTCAGTGGCCGTGGTTCAAAGCCTGATTCTGCACATGCTAGCCTGCAACCTCAGCCAAATCCACCGCTCTGTACCTCTGCGTCCTCGTCTGTAAAATGGGGTGCGTGTCGTAGCTCTAACTCTGCGTTTTTGCCCTAGGGACTAGATGAGTTAAGGCGTGTGAGGTTTTTGCTGCAGACCTTGACACAAAGAAGACCGGTTAGCTCTTATTACCCCATCCCCAAAGCCACAGAATGGAGAGGGCCGGAAGGTGCGCTCTGCTGAAGCACCCGAGAAGGGAGATGAGAACGGGAAATGCCAGACATGCGCTTTGAGTCTCAGCCAGGAAGCGCCATGCTGGGCCTGGGCAGTGGAGATCAGGTGGAGTTCAGACACCATGACACCCTCTTGAATTAGAATGGATTCGTGAGATCACCAACTGCCCCAGCAGCTAGAGCGCGGTGATGAGAGGATCGCTGAATGGCACTCACCCAGACCAAGTGGCATCTTTCAGTTGCTTTTTATAATCACTAGATGAGGTTTATCCAGGCTCTACTTTGCCCAGACCCTCTCTCTGTCCAGCCAGCCTGGGTCTGCCACCACCCCCCGCTGCTAGCGGGTGACAGTGTCAAACAGTTGAAAGGAACCAAACACAGCCACAGTGAGCTTCGCCCTTGGCTTTTCATTGGAACACTAGAACTTTCTCAGGATGTCCAAGTGTGGGTTCACGTTCAGGATCTCGGCTTCCTTCCTTCCTTCCTTCCTTCCTCCCTCCCTCCCTCCCTTCTTTCCTTCCCTCCCTCCCTTCTTCCTTCCAACCATCCTTCCCTCTTTCTTTCTTTCTTTCTTTCTTTCTTTCTTTCTTTCTTTCCTTTCTTTCTCCTTCCTTCCTCCCTCCCTCCCTTCCTTCCTTCCTTCCTTCCTTCCTTCTTTCCTTCCTTCCTTCCTGGTACTGGGGGTTGAACCAGAGGAGAGGGGTGTTCTACCTCTGAGCTACACCACCAGCCCTATTTTATTTTATTTTGAAACAGGGCCTCACTAAGTTGCTGAGGCTGGAGTTGAACCTGCGCTCCTCCTTTCTCAGCCTCCAAGTACTGGGATTGCAGGTGCCACTTCACAAGGCCACATGGCAAAAGCACTTGATGGCGCCCTGTCCCCTCGCCCTCCTGAAGGCCAAGCAGCGCAGTGCATGCCATTTCTTGTCTTGGCTTACTCCCTGGTTTGGAGCTGGTTAATCCACATCAGCCCAGAGGGCACCTGGAGCATCTCCTGGAGGCCCTGGGCCCGAGGCGCTCCAGCCACCCTCTCTGGAGGGACACAGCTCCTTTGCCACTAGGGTCCACCCAATGCTGTAGCTTTACTTTTCAGATACATTAAAACACTCTAATGGCCAGGCATGGTAACACATGTTCCTAATCCCAGTATTTGGGAGGCTGAGACAGGAGGATCACAGGTTCGAGGCCAGTCTCAGCAATTTAGCAAGGCCCTCAGCAACTTAGCAAGATTCTGTTTCAAAATAAAAAAATAAAATAGGGCTGAGGGTATAGCTCAGAGAGAGAAGGCCCCTGGGTTCAATTCCTAGATTCCTAGTACCACACAAACAAACAAACAAACAAACAATAAGAGCAAGCGGGACCTTATAGGCTTGGGGTGTGTGTGTGTGTGTGTGTGTGTGTGTGTGTGTGTGTGTGTGTGTGTGTTTAAAACAAAATCAAGCTGGGCACACACCTGTAATCCCAATACTTGAGAAGCTGAGATCGGAGGATCACAGGTTCACAATCAGCTTCAGCAACTTGGCCAGGCCCTCTGACACTTTGTGAGACCCTGTTTCAAAATAAAAAAAATAAAATAGAGTTGGGGATGTAGCTCAGAGGTAGAATGTCTCTGGGTTTAATCCCAGTACCAAAAAAAAAAAAAAAAAAATCCAAGTGCCCCAGGTCAAACCAAGAGATCTGGCTTTCCCTCGAATGGTCACTTCCTGGGAAGAGTGGGGCCTCTGCTCCGGGAAGGCCAGTGTCACCATCTGGCCTCCAACTGACTTGGCAAGAGAAATCCACAAAGAATGCTGGTCCCAGACAACCGACCGCTCTTGGCATGCACATGAAAATGAATTAAAAGGAGCCAAACTTTATAATCGCTGGTAAATCTGTTGATGATCAGCGTGGAAACCTTTGTGACTCCTTTCTTTCCATTTATTATCATTTGTCATATTCGGCTTCCCGAGTCTTTGGAATGATGACCAGATGGAAACCAGGCTGCAGCCATCGGGCAGGTGAGAAACAGATGGCTGGGAGGCAAGGAGGCCAGACGCTAGCAGGCAGGACCAGCCCACCCGCCCCCGGCGCCCAGCCCCGTGGAACTCTGGGGGATTGTCCCAACACTGATGGAGCTCCACTGTGTCCCCTGTGTCATGATCAAGGACAGGCACATGTCACCTGTAGTTATCTAGCGAGCAAGGTGAGACGGTAGGATGAAGAGGTGCAGCAGGTAGCTGGGCCTTCTGGTTCCAGTGCAGGTTTCCAGGCAATGGAGAAAAGAAGTGGACCCGCCTGTCCTGAAACTGTGACCCAAAAGGACAGGAAGTCCATGCATCCCCTCTATCTGTATTTATTGTCTATATTTTTGGTCTATTACCTAGAGAGAAATGGGATCCTCTATACCCCGCTTTGTCACAACAAAGTCCCTTGACAATAAATACTGAAGTGCACACGCTGTTACGACAAGGCAAATATATATATATATATATATATATATATATATATATATATATTGTACTGAGGATTGAACCCAGGGAAATTCTACCCCTGAGATATACCCTCTGATCCCCCTTTTTTAATTTTAAACTTTGAAACAGGGTTTTGCTAAGTTGCTGAGGGTCTCAGCTGAGTTGATGAAGCTGGCCTCAAACCTGCAATTCTCCTGTCTCAGCCTCCTAACTACTGGGATTATAGGCGTGTGCCCCCAAGTTCAGCACAAAGTACATATTGAATTTAATTCATATTTCTGGTATTATCAGCTGATCACCGGAGCTCCTTGACTGGAGGATCCGTGCACAGACATCCGTGTACCCTGAGCAGACCACTTCATCAACGGTCCTTGATGAATTCTGCTGCATTTGACACCATTGTTGATGGAAGAATCGCCTCTGATAAAACTAAATTAGGACTCTGTTTCTTAGAGAAAATGTTTCTGAAATGCAGAACTGAATCCCAGCTCCTCTTCCTCTGCCAGCGTCCTCCCTTCTTGTTATTTTTGTTCTTGCTGTTTGTTTTTGTGGTAGTGGGGATTGAACCCAGGGGTATTCTACATCTGAGCTACACCTCCAGCCCTATTTTATTTTTTTTATTTTGAAACAGGGCCTTGCTAAATTGCTGAGGCTGGCCGCAACCCTGCAATCCTCCTGTCTCAGCCTCTCAAGTACTGGAATCACAGGCGTGCACCACCAAGCCCAGCTTGTTCCTCCCTTCTTTTTTTTTTTTCAGTACTGGGGATAGAACCCAGGGGCGTTCTACCTCCGAGCTATACCCCAGCCCTATTTTTTATTCTTTATTTTGAAACTGGGTCTCAGGAAGTCACGGAGGGCCTCACTAAGTAGCTGAGGCTGGCCTTGAATTCGGATCCTCCAGTCTCAGCCTCCCAAGCACTGGGATTCCGAGCGTGCGCCACCACGCCTGGCTTGTTCCTCCCTTCTTTATGGATGAGCCAGACTCTGCTTGACGGTGAGCCATGCAGCTCAGAAATAGTCCCATCTCGCTCAAGAAATTAAATGTATTTTTTCTTGTCTCTTCCTTCTGCTTCAGGTGCAGCAAGAAATGCTTCTGGGTTGTCGACAATCAAGGGATAGCAGGTTTTTATCTTGGAAGGCACAGCTGGCCAGGAGAAGACAAATTCCATAAGAAAAAGAGGGGAAGAAACGCAGACATAGGTCAAAGACAGTAAGGAAATCAAGGATGGAGCAGGATGTGCTGGTAGCAGAGCTGCTGGGCTCCTAAGACCAAGGGGTTGTTCCTAAAACCTTCCACTCCATCTTTAGAGAAGAGCCTCCAAGTCTAAACCGTTGGCTAAACACCAGCTCTTCGACCTGTTAGTTACGGGATGAGTTACTCAATCTCTCTCCATCTCTGCTTTTGACACATAGCCCTGGGGGCGGGGTATGTCATGAAAGTCCCAAGAAGGTGACAGGCATACTAGACATGCTGAATTTGCAGTTAACAGCTACTGTGGGAGCTACATGGAGCTAAGTACAGCACAGGCTGTCATTAATACCGTGTTCTGAACTGGCCCCTAAACCCACGAAAGGAAAAAAAATATATATATATATATATATAATACCTTCAAGCTAAAAATTGGCTAATATCTCCTCTTGCCACCAATGCATTATTGATACGGACTTTGGGGCAGTACCCATAACTCAAGAAATATATTTTATTTCATTAAGTACATATACCAAGCCGGGAGTGGTGGCACATACCTGTAATCCCAGTACTTGGGAAGCTGAGACAGGAGGATAGCAGGTTGGAGGCCTGTCTCAGCAACATAGTAAGATCCTGTTTCAAAATAAAAAAGGTCTGGGGGTGTAGCTCAGAAGTATAAGACCCCTGGGTTCAATCCCCAGTACCAAAAGAAAAAAAACTTGCATATTTGCATATACCATATATTTCAAGAACTAGGTCCAACTTACTTCATTTCATTTCAGTGAGAATTATTTGCATTAATGGAGCTGGTGCTGGGGCCAAAGCCCAGCTCTATATACTAAGAGAACTTGTGCAGTCTTTACAACAATCCCACCAGGAAGCCTTAGCAAATCTGCTCTGTGGATGGGACAAATCGAGCCAGGAGGATCTTGCCACTTGTCCAAGATGACAGCTACTGAAAGGAACCACCCTCAGCCACAGGAGGGTCTCGCCCTTTGGCTGAAGTCTCTGAGCTCTGCAGTGGGCGGAATCTGACCCAGGTCTGCCTGATTTTAAATCCTCAACTCTCCACACCCTACCATGCAGTCATCCTACCAGACCTGGTTAGATAATTTGTGGAGTCTAGGGCAAAATGAAAATGCAGGACCCCTTATTCAGAGGATATTAATAATTTCAAGACAGTGGTAACAGAGCATTAAACCAAGTGCTGGCCCTTCTGAGCAAGCACTCTGTGTGCAGTTGCACAGGTCGAAACCTGCCTTGTGCCCCACCAAGCCATACACCAGAAATCAGATCCATTTCTTAGCAAAGATTCGCCCCCAGAGCACATCCCAGAGGACAGGCTCTTTACTGACCACACAGTTTTGTGAAATCTACGGTTTTGTCTCAATAAAAACTAATTGAGATGGAGCTTTAGGTAAACATTGCAGCAGAAATTTTATCAAGGAGATTGCTTTAGAGGAAGGCAGCCAGTGTGCCAGTTCTTGAAGGGGCTGGTGTTTGGGGACAGTTTGCTTTTTTGTCTTTACTGACAGGTGGGGATCTTCCCACTGAAGCGTGCGTGCACATGTACACACCACACACACACACACACACACACACACACACACACACACATCACACCGGGGGCTTTCCTGCCTGGAAATCTGAGAACATGGAGCAAAAGGAAGATTTCGGAGTCCAAGGTTCATCTAAAAGTGGTTTTCCAAAAGCGGAAACGGACACAGGATGTTTGCAAGCACACTTCCTATGTAGCGCCCCCCGCCACTTCCTGCTGAGAAAACTGGAATTCTCTCGTGTTCACGCGGCAGAGCTCCTTTTGGGTTTCGGTGGCGTTTTCCTGGGGAGGTCATTCACAGCGGAGACAGTGTCAGCTGCACAAACCACCAGACCCCTCGTGCTGTCGTGTCCTTGTTCACTCGATGCTGCAGAAGGGTCCCACAGTATCGCCCCCTGGAACCAGATTCCCCCACCCCACCCCTCCCAGCCCGCGCCCCTCTGGCTCTGTGGAACAGGACGGTTGCTTCTTCTCATGGAGATACCATATTATAACTGCAGCCCTGTGGTGCCAACCTGCAGCTCAGCCGCCTGGCTTGTGCCACCTGGAGTGTAAACACCAATGCAGCCCCCTCCAGCACAGCATGCCGGACAGTCTGTGTGACTCTGGGACAGGAAGACCGTCACGATGAGCACTTCTGGTCATTTGGGGCTTTTCTGTTTCCTGGCAATAATACCTTTCAAAGATTCCTTGGGAAGGTAGTAGCCTGCTGTGGAGGGAGGCATTCCGAAGCAGATTTCCAATGTCCAAAGAGGTAGAATTACTCTAAAATATTAAGGAATCTAAAATCACCTACAGATGTGCTGCCTGAGCCCAGGAGGGACACCAGAACCCAGAGTTGTGATCAATGCCCCTGGTAATTCTGATGCTGGGGCTGCCTGGCCTGATTGTAAGAGGTTTATCAATGCCTAATAAGACCTATAGACTCCTGGACGCACCATGGCTGGTGATATACATTTTCCCCTCTGGGGAGCAGCTCTCCTACCTTGGCCATAGTCTGTGTTCTGGACAAAGCTGGTAGATTCACCACACCTTGCCTGGTCCTCCAGCTCTCTCTCTCTCTTTCACCTGCTGTGGATTCTGAGACCTGTTGCATCCAGGTGGCCCAGGGTCTAGTGACCTTCAAATGCAATCCCAACTAATTTCAGTAAGAAACTCCCCATGGATCCCTGGATATCTCGGGAATGTGACTCTTTCTCTCTGTGTCAGAGCCAGGTTTGACGGGGTGTGTACTGAAAGATTTGATCCAGACGTGGTTGGCTCAAAAGTCAGAAACAGTTTAAAGTAAGGATGCTTCTTTTGTTGCTGGGATCCAGAAGGTTCTGCTTAAACCCTCTACAGCTAAGGAATCACAAAAATTCCTATCTAATTTATGGCCCTGAAAATCACCAATTTTGTTCTAAAAATACTTCTATTACTGAGATAATTTCGATTGTTATAAGTCCACCTCCATAATAAACTTCTAGAACACTGACTTTTATTTACTTATGTACTTCTTTACTCATTTGTTTGCTTTTAATTGACTTTTCATGTTTATTATCCACTTTGCCCCTGGAGTATTAACCTTACTCATTGATTTTCATGTACTTCTTATAGCTTTTGCTTATTAACTATCTAAGATGTGTATAACTTTTCAAGTCTCTTCTGCCTGTTAAATACCAGCCACAGAGTTGATGTTTGATAAATATTTGCTAACGAAAGGGGGAAAAAGTAAAGTTTCTTTTGGAGGCAAAAATAAATACAGTAAGGATTGCTTCTTTCTCCTGTATTATCTCTTCCTCCTCTTCCACATACTAAGTACCTTGTCTATTTCCCGGGAAATGAAGTAGAAATACAAGAGAAAGGGGACTGTACATAAAAGGGATTGAGATAAAGAAAAGCAGGAACGTGAGAGTGCATAGCTGTGCGTCACAGCGAGGGAACAGAGGACGCTTTCTCCACAGGATGTGAAAGTGTAGCCACCCTCCCCAGCACCAACCATTCCAATCTCCTCTTTTCCATGTCACTGGTGCCCCCTAGTGGCCGAGAGGCCCTTCCCTGGCCTGGAAGGTCTCTATCTACTGTCCTTTGTAGCCAGGTTTTCCAGTGGTGTCCCCATGCTTGTAAAATCCCCCCCGGGGGCCTGAGTACAGAGGGTAGGAATGGGCACAATTTCACTGCCGTGTGGTCATACTATCCGCTAGGCATTTCTCATGGACAATCTCATTAAATCCTTAGAAATCTGCGAGAGAGTTCTCTTAGTATCCTGTTCTACCTTCCAGTGGTTGAATTGTGATGAGGCTACAGTATTTGTCCAAGGTCACTCTGCTGGTTGTCATTGGCAAGTCCAGGATTCCTGAGAGGCCCGCCGACCTCCAAGGCCATTCCTCTTCCCAGCAGGCTGTGTACGCAGTCTGGAAGACAGGGCCTGGGAAAAGACCCGGGGGCTCTGGGTGCAGGTGGAGAGGGAGGGGAGACGATGCTTCTAACGGGCCTCCAGAGGCGCCTCTGCCCAGTCAGCCCAGGCTGCGGGGTGTTGCCCTCTGCGGAGGCTCCGATGTTTCATCCAGCCCCTTCCTGGAATGAGCTGCAGGCTGCACCAGGAAGCCTGGGTGCAGGGAGTCCTTGGGACTCAGTTTCCCTCAGGATAAATACTCTTGGCAACTTCTTGTGTCCAGCACCCTGCTGACCTGACTCGATGAGGGTCGTTTCTTCTTCTTCCTAAAACAAAACAAAATCTAGGAAGCTTTTTCTCTTCTTTCCCACATTGCTAGTCACACATATGAACCATTCCTCCAACCCCCTTTACAGTCTACATCTATAGAGAAATTGGTTTTCACACAGAAACATGCACCGTGTCCATCTGGTGGGAAGCAAAGGCCAGCTGTTGTGTGGGCTCAATCGTTGCTTTATAATTCTAGCACATGGGGAACCTCAGAAAGGACAGGCCACTCCACCCATCCCGATGGAAGAGGTGGGGACCAGGACATTTATTCAGGAAACTGAAGAAGAGGCGGCTGAAGGGGCTTACATGGTGACAACGAAGTCCATATAATCAATGGTTTATATGAAACCCTGAGGTTTGGCCTGAAGTCTTATTACATCTACTTCCATGAAAAAAAAAATTGATTGCAGAGGAAAGATGCTGGAAAATGAGCCAGCTTCACTGTAATTTGATGAGACAGACTTGTTTGAAGGTGAGGACAGCGGGGTACACGTGGGGCTAAGCTCTGTCTGTATGGTGCCACCAGAAGGCAGCTGATGAGGGGTGGCCATTGCACAGTGGAAAGTCTTAAGCAGTTGCTGCCCGGGAGTCTCCCAGGAAAGAACAAGACCCAGGGCCCAGCTCAGGAGGCCACAGAGAACTCACGGAGGCCTGAGGATCTGTGGCTCCACTCAGCAGTATGAAGCGCAGTGGCACTGAGAACTGTCTTCAGGAGCCCTGGCCCCTCACCGCACAGGCCGACCTACTTGGAAGTCTCAACTTGACATCAAACGAGGCCAGTGCCAACCAAGGGTTGGATTTTAAGGAGATAATGAGACAAGTTTTCTTCTTCAGAACATACAAATGAACACATGAAAGATTTATCCCTCATTCATGAGTATTTGTTGAAAGCCCAGTGACCTCCGGGACATTTGGAGGTGACAAATCTCATTCTGCCATTGAACAGCACACACAGAATAAGGCTAGAAAAGGATAGGGTGGGGGTGGAAGCAGCAACGTGAGCCAGGCTAGGAATCCTGGACTGGAAGATCCTTTGCTGGACGACCAAACACCAAACCAGATTCCCTGTAAGTACATACTGCTGAACCAGAAATCGACCCAGCCTTAAAAACAAGACAAATCATCACCAAGGATCAATCAGCCAAACTCACCACAACCACTAGTAAAATCATCAAGAGAACCGAGGCTCCCATTCTGTTTTCTAAATAGCTGGGCATGCGATAAGACTGCATCAGAATACTCTTAGAAGTGAGCCGTGGCCTCATTGGGAATAAATACCCAGTTCACAAAAGATCAGCACGCCTGCCCGATGGGTCCTTAAGCTGGGTAATGGACCGACACCATGAGGCCACAGCAGCTGGGTCAGTGCAAGAACTCAACAGTCTTCATTGCAAAGGACTCTCCTCCCTCCCTCCTTCCTTACCTTCTTTCCTTCCCTCCCTTCCCTTCCCTTCCCTTCCCTTCCCTTCTCTTCCCCTTCCTTCCTTCCTTCCTTCCTTCCTTCCTTCCTTCCTTCCTTCCTCCTTCCTTCCTTCTTTCCTTATTTTTTTTGTGTGTGTGGTATTGGGGATTGAACCCAGGGGCATTCTACCTCTGCACTACACCACCGGCCCAATTTTTTTATTTTGAAAGACAGTCTCACTAAGTTGCTGAGGGACTCGCTAAGTTTCTGAGGCTATCTACGAACCTGAGATGCTCCTGTCTCAGCCTCCCAAGTAATAGGATGCATACCATCGTGCATGGATTTCCGTTTTTATTCAGGTTAACAGCATCACCCTTGCAGAGCTCTAAGCAATAGGACTTTAAGGACTCCAGTTTTCTGTAATGCATCTAGCAAGGTTTGTGCATGTATTTGAATGTGTGTGTGCGCGCACATGTGTGCCTTTTCTATATAGGACTATTCTACCTCCCCCTGAAACATTTTTCATCATTTTTCCCCTGAGCATGCACTGTTATTTTTCTGGATTTCCCAGCCACAAACAACCCCTCCAAATTTTCAGAGTGTCCAAGAAATCCCACTCTCCAAGACTTCTCAAGAATGATGATTGTTTTGCGACACAAAATAACACAGGGTGGGAGTCATTCTCCTCTGCTTTATATTAAACAGGAAAAGGACAAATATCTGATGACCTTCTCCTGGAGCCCTTCACCACGTGAATGACTGTCCTTTCTCCAGAGCCACTACTCCATCATTAACCCACTGGGCTGAGAATCCATCAATCCCAGAGCCTCATTTCCACATATCATAATATGGGCTGGTGGATCAGGAACACCAGCCTCTTGGGTTTTCCAAGAGTGATAGGGAATGAAATCAAATATTCTATATCACATTGATAAAGATTTACCAGAGAACATACTCATCGTAATGGCACTATGAAGTCCATTCCTTTAGACATATGTCAAGTCTCAGCTTCAACCTTCTTAATTCTGGAAGCATTTCTCAACCACTCTCTTTCCACCCAATGTCCCAGTTTTCTTAAAAGTACATAGAGGAATTGTTTCTGGAACCCCAGAAGAAATGGATTTCAGTACATAGCTGAAATGATTATTGCAATTTCTTAGAACCTGTCTTTGTAGGCAGTATGGCCAGTACTGCCTTTGTTTAAATAAGATGATACAAATCAGATGCAGCATTATGAAGCTTTTGAAAATGCCTAGTACACATGAAAGATGCTTGTGCAATGAGGTACTATAAGAATTTTTATTGATGACAGTTTTGCAATTAAGTGTGTGTTCACTAAATATGGAAACAAATGAGAGCTAACAATAAAAAGGGTTCCAAGGGAATTTCCATGGCAAGAACTGGACGGCCTCTTGCTGGGCTGGTGTTTTAGGTCTTGGCATGAACAGCTTCATCATTCCAGAACATTCTTGATGTCCAAGGTTGGCCTGAAAAACAAAACAAAGTTGTTTTCAAGAAAATGATTCATGGATCCACTGCTAGGAGCAAAATAAGTCATTGTCTGGGTCCATTCAAGAGCTCAGTGGTCATTCTCCAATACATGGATTTTTATTGCCCGTTGAATAAATGCAGAGACCCTCACTCTGGCCCCTGACTAGAGCCCCTCTGCTTCAGATATCTGGATTATTTTGATATTTCCAACATGCTTTGCTGATTCCTTATTCTGCACCTTTATTAAACCATTCTTCTCTCTTACGAGGTCTCACCTGCCACTTCACAAATCCACGTCATTAACTTTTTAAAAGATCTGATAGATGAGAGATATCAGGATACATCCCTCTACCTTCCCTATCAAATACAGTTTTACAATTCATTCATTATTTACTGCCCCCAGCACTTAACAGGGATCATTTCTAATATAAAATATTGACCTTATTTGATTTTATTGAAAGTTGAGCCTCAATTTTTACATATCTGTACATTTTGTCTTCTGGTAATTTCTTTGAAAGCAAAGTCTGTGTCTTTCTTAAAAACAAAACAAAAAACAAACAAAAAACTGCACAGTGCCAAGTACAGGCAAGAAGCAGAAAAGAGAGTGTATCATGTCGACGATGACTTGTCAATCAATGTGAGCCTTGATCACTCCGTTCTCAAGCCGACTTCCACAGTCATTCATCATTCTCATCAGCATGTAAACACACTTCAAGATCACCTTTCTTTAAAAATTATCTCCCTAGCCTGGTGCAGTGACACATGCCTGTAATCCCAGTGACTCAGGAGGCTGAGGCAGGAGGACAGCAAGTTAGAGGCCAGCCTGGGCAACTTAGCAAGATCCTGTCTCAAAATAAAAAATAAAAGGGGCTGGGGATGTAACTGAGTGGGAAAACACCCCTGGGTCAATGCCCAGTACCTTAAAAAGAAAAACAATCTCGCCCTAGACTTTACGTCATCTCCAATTGCTGCTGCATTTCTCTGTTCTCTTTATATAACATCATGACTACTCCAAAGAGTTGTGTAAATTCTCTCTGCTTTCTCATTGCACATCCTCCCCACAACTTACTCCATTCAGGATTTTGAACACTACTCTGGTTAAGGTTACCTATAGCTTCCATGTGACCAAATCCAATGTCAAATTCTCATACCCCATGTTATAGAAATCCTTGTCATTAGGTGACACAGACAACTGTCCCCTCTTGCTTTCACTTGACTTCCAGAGGACAAACTCTTTGAACTCTACTCCCACCTTCTCAGTTTCTTTGTCTGCTATCTCTTCTTCAACTCCATACTCTCTTGACTGAAACACATGAGCCATTCCTTTGAGCTTCCTGCAGGTCCAAACGTCAACCCTCTAAACATCAAAGTCATTCCTTTGGGCTTCCTTCAGGTCACAATGCTCCATTTTCTCCCCAAAGCACACATAACTTAGCTCATGGGCCTGTTCTGTTCTCTAGCTATAGTTATCCCCCAGGTAAGTCTCCAGTTGCATACTGTTAACTTATGTGTATATGTTGATAGCTCCCCAACGTATGTTCCCATCCTCAACCATTCCTCTGAATTCTAGACTTCTATTTTCAACTGCCTACGTGACCTCAACTGTGGTATCTGGTAGATGCACAAATTTATGACATACCTTCCATTTTTATTGTCTCCCCTTTTTGCCTACAAGGTCCTATCCCCCCCTTTCCTGTGCTGCTGCCTGCTTTTTTTTTTAAAGCCTAGAGACTTGATGTTCCTGGATCATCTGCTTTCTGGTTCCTGGTTGCATCTGTGTTCTGCTAGTGAGAGACACTAGTGTGAGGTTTTGAAGATTAGAGAGAAACAGGACAGGTTCTTCTTCCCCACACACTGGCATTGGACCTGAGAGCTTTGTCAGATGTGAATTTTTGCAGTGGGCTCTGGGTGATCTATTCCCATTACTCTTCCCAATGCTGTGGTGGACATGGCAACTGTCAGTAGCAGCTTCCTAATCTCTGGGCAACAGCAACAACTTTTAACTTCAGTGGACCAAGCAGTGGATAAAGAACTGAATACTACTGGGCACTTCGCCAACTTGTGTTTACTCAGCTATTCCAATCCCCCTGTGTTCAATCTCTTTCTGCTTAAAACACCTAGAATGGTTTCTTTTTTTTTCTGCATGAATCCTCACTGATAGGGTTCCCCATCTTATCAGCTAATATCACCAACATTACCCAGTCACTAAAAACAAAACCTTCAGAGCCTTTCTTTTCTCATCTTTATTAACTTTCCTTCCCATGTTCAGTCCAGCAAAAAGTCAAGCTGGATTTTCCTCTGAAAATATACTGAATCCCATCCTTCACTCCACCTCTGTTGTAACTGGGCTGGTTAAAGACACTGTCCTCTTGCTCCCGGACAGCATCAGAAGGCTTTGAACTCAGCTCCCACTCTAATCCCAGAACAATCTATTTCCATGTAATCTCTTCAATATATAAGCAAGGTACTTCATTCTCCTGATTAAACCCCTCCAATGGATTTCTATCATAATTATAATACAATCTAACCCCATTACCTTGTGAGATTTTAAAACTCTGTCCCCTGCCTAACTTAATGAACTCTGTCTTTCAAGCATCTCCTTGCTCCAGCCATGTTGGTCTTCTTGCTTTTAACAAACATCCCAAGTTAATTCCCACATACTGTGTATTTAATATTTTCTGTGCCTAGATTTCTTTTTCTCCATACTTTCTTATGGCTTTTCACCCTCCTTCATTCAGATCTCAAAAGTCATCTCTTCATACAAGGCTTTCCAGATGACCCCTAAATACAATAGTCCCTCACACCATCCCTTCCCTGACCCTTTATCCTGTTTTGCTTTTCTCCATAATACACATCACTATCGTAAGTTGTATTGTCATGCACCACGAGGCCCTGGGTTTATTCCCCAGGACTACACACACACAAATGAAGCATTATTGTTTATGTATTAAATTTCTCCGGGGTCACCAATGCCCTTTGCTGGAATGTTAGCTTCGACAGGGAGCAGATCCGCATGTTCACCACTGCACCCCTTTGCCCAGAAACCATATGAAGTTGACACAGTAGGCAGTCTACACTAAGTGGTTGGATACGTGATTAGACTGCTTGCTCCTCAATGCAGACACCTTGAGCTTCCCAAGAACAGGCACCTGAGTTTCTCAGGACATCCTGCCCCTTAGCTAGTCACAATGGTAAGATCCTGGGGCAATCAAAAGGAAAATTAGAGACCCCTTCAAGAGCACCTGTCCAAGATCCAGGATGGCACTGAGGCTCTAGATAAGGCATGCTTAAGATAGGGCCACTTAAGGCATGCTTGACTGGCCACTGCCCATGTCACCAACGGCAGAGGAACCAAAGGGGAACCAAGTGATTGATGTGTTGATCTTTTCTCAAAGTGATTTACTTTTGATTTTTGAAAGCCCAAAATAACTTGTGAGGTGCAGATACCTGCAGAACGCAGCTGGTCCTAGGCCGATGTAATTGGAGTCTCATGCCACCTGGTAAGAAATGGGTGATCGGAAAGGAAGCAGAACATCAAAAAGCATAGCTGGGTTTTACTCATCTTTGGATAATCTGCAAAATAGATTACTCCAACATGGACAAACAGGAGTTTCATGCACAAATCTTCTTTGGCAGAACATGGAAGTTTTGAAAGGGTTAATTGCTTAGTCAAATATTTGCTAAGCCTTTCCCCCTCTCTGCTCCCCTGCCACCATCTCCTTTCCTCCATGTTCACTGAGTCGCTTCCAGATTCCTGATTCCTGGAACTGCACTCCGTGTGTTCTGTGCATCACCTCATTTAATCCTCCTAATAAACTCTTGAGATAGAGTCTCCTTTTTATGCAAGAGAAAACTAGCCCCAAAGAGTCATCCAGCTAGAACACAGCCTGCCTCACCTTCACACGCCCTTGGTGCCTCTAACCCCAAGCCAAGGGCCTCCCACTGCTTCCCCGCTTTATGAATCTCTTTGATTAACTTTTCTTCTCACAATTTAATATCAATGGTCACTTGTCTCTACTCTTGACAGCCTTCTGTCAACAACAACAACAAAAGAGTTGGAGATCTGGAAAGTAGAAAGAACCCAACCAGGAATGGAGGCACACACTTGTAATCCCAGTACTTGGGTGGCTGAGACAGGAGGATCACAGGTTCAAGGCCAGACTCAGCAACTTAGCAAAACTGTGCTTCAAAACAAAAAGTAAAAGGGGCCGGAAGTGTAGTTCAAAGGTAGGATGCCCCTGAGTTCAATCCCCAGTACACACACACACACACACACACACACACACACACACACACATAATGAAAGAAAAAAAAAGAAAGAAAGTAGAAAATACCCTAGAGACAAAGCCCAGAGCAATTCTTTCATTTTTAGCTCTAGAGGCTGGGGCTCTGAGAGCAGCTGCTTGTTTCAAGTAACAGAACAGGTAAGTTCCACACCTGATATCCTAACTCCATTTCCTTTCCTATTTTTTTTGAATATTGATTCAACATTCTTCCTTTGTATTCTTAATTTGATAATATGCAAATTTTGTGTGAAAGTAATTGGAAGTTGGGTTCCATTCAAAAGCCAGACTTATACATAATAAAGACTTTCCTCCACCCACTATCCCATGACTATCCCCACATGTTCCAGACCATGCTATCTATCCGGTGTCTATAAGATGTGCACCTTTGTACCAAGTAGCTTATGTGCATGGAGAGCTGGGTGCCTTCACATCCCTTTAAGGTTACTGGGTTTTCTGAGCTTTTCCGCATTCATAGATGTTAATGATGAAAGAGCTGTATCTTTGTTCTGGGAGGCAAATTTTCATCCACACAATCATGAATATAATAAAATAGTTGTTCTTTTGTGTTACTTGGTTTGGGGAAGATTTGTTTCTTAGTAATGGATATTGAAACAATCATTGAGTCAGAATCATTATATACATATAGGTATACACACGTGTATTTATTTTAATTTAAACTAAATCTTGATAATCCATTCAATTTTTGAGTTATAATTATCTCAAAAGTTGAGATAATTATATCTCAATTATGTAATTGAGACATAAATTTATATAATTGAGATATAAATTATGTAATTATAATTGATTACATAATTATATAATGATATCCCATAGCTGGGATTATCTATTTATAAAAATTTCCCCAAGATCTACCTTACAGATTCAATAAACCACACTCAGCTGTACTCTTGAACTCGTAGCACGTATCTTCTTAAGCACATAAATTCCTAATTGCAAGGTTAACAAGGACATAGGCCACTTACTGACAATATACCTAAACTCTTAATGTGGATTCAGCTCAAAGTAAAGAAAGTTCATTTTAAATGTCCCTGAGAAGCATTTGCAGTGTGCATAGGTTTTTTAAAGTTATTATAATACCCATCATGTATACATATATAACATTCCTGGATTGATGGACATGGCCCACACGTCCTGGGAGGAGTCCACTTAATGGATCGGCCTTTGATAAGTGAGTATCTATTACATGTCAAGATCAATGCTGCCCCTCCACAGGTAATGTGAGTTGTGGGCAATGAAAAATCAACGAAGAACAGAGAATGATGGAAAATTACAAGTTAAGAAGTGCAATCATCTAAAGGCCAATGAAATGATCTGACTGCCAGCTTTTCTGTCTTGGGAGAATTATTTCCAGGAAGTCAAAATTAGCGGGGGAGACTTCAAAGAAATTCAGAAGAAAATTGGTGAGGCATGACCTCCACCTCGAACTGGCAAATAATGGTAGATTTACATTTTACCTATCCCCCACCACTACCAAAGGTGAGCTTCTGCCACCAGAAAGCTTGCTATCAGCCTAAGATGCATAACTGTTTCTCTCTGCCTGTCCACTGAGGAGCTCACAGCTCAGGGCTGTAGCTATGGGACCAGTGGAACCATGTTGCCCCTGCTGAGCAAGTGAGAGAAGATGCAGAAGATGCTTGCTGGCAGAAAGGTCCATCCAGGGCTGAAAGGCATCCTTTGCCCTGAGCGAGGAGGCAAGCCAAAGTTGGCCACGTACTATTTATAACAAAAACTATGGATGTTATTCATTCTCTTCTCCAAATATTTCATTTCTCCCCCTTTAAGGCACATGGCAGATTTTTTTTCCTGCTTTACTTAAGGCCCCACTCAACTATCTAAGGATTTCATTAGCTTAGAAGAAGTGATGTTTCATCCCACAGTCTAAGCAGGCTAACCTAAATCAGATAGGAGCTTCCTAACTGAGCACCAGGCACTTTGGTAAGCACTTTACCTGTATAACTCAATTCTCACAATGACCCTGTGAGGTAGGTGGTATTATTATTATTATTATTTATTTTATACATTATATATTATATATTTTATAGATGAGAAAACTGAGTATTGTAATCGTTAAGTAGTTTGTCAAGGTCACAGAGCTACCAAGTGGCAGAGCTGGGATTTGAACCCAGAGTATCCGACTCCAACCTCTGTACTTGTGGCCGCTCCGGCAATGAGAAGTCATTGCACCTGTGTGGGAAAACAAAGTGCGGCCATCCATTGGGGCAGAGCATGCTCACACATGGTGGTCAGTGATTCTACTCAGGAGCCTGTGGTAGCTTTTTACTTAGAGTTAACAAGGACTTTATTAGAGTTTTACTGTATTGAGTGGAATTGTATTAATAAGTGTTCTCCAGAGAAGTAGAACCAATAGGTTGTGTTTCCATATACATAAAGACATTTATTATTAGGATGTGTGTACGTATACATAAAGAATTTATTATTAGGATGTGTATAGATATACATAAAGACATTTATTATATGGAACGGACTCACAAGATGACGGAGCTTGGTGAGTCTGAGTCTGCAGTGTGGGACAGAAGGCCTGGGACCCTGCTGTCTGTGACCCGACATACTTCCTGTTGAACAGGCCTCCACTACCATGTGCAGAGACAGTGCTGACCCAGTCTGAAGGCTGACAGACCAGTGATCCAGGACATCTGATGGAGCCTAGGAAATTGGAAAGCAGTCTGAAGCGGGCTCTCTCTTGCTTGGGGAAGACAGCCTTTGTGTTCTATTCAGGCCTTCAGATGATTAGATGAGGCTCCCTACATTAGTCAGCTTTCTAGCATTGTGATAAAATACCCGAGAGAGTCAACTGGAAAGGAAGAAACATTACTTTGGCTCATGGTTTAAAGGTTTCAGTTCATGATCACTTGGCACCCTGGCTTTGGGCTTGCGGTGGCATAGTACATCATGCAGAAACAGGTGAGTGGCAGAAAAAGCCTGTTCACCAGGAAGCAGAGGGAAAGGAAAAGGAGGGGTGTGGTCCCAGGACCCCCTCAAGGGTGAGGCCTCTAAGTTTGTCCCACCAATGTCCACCTCTTAAAGGTTCTACTGCTTCCCAACAGTGCCACAGCCCAGGGACCAAGCCCTCCTCCACACATAGGCCTTTGGGGGACATTTAAGATCCAAACCATGGCATCTCCCACAGTATGGAGGATGATGTGTTTACTGAGTCATGAACTTAAATGTTAATCTCATTTTAAAAAAATACCCTAAACCCGACACATAAAATCAACCATCACAAGACTAGAGGCTGATTCGATGGCTCAAGGTTACATGGTAAAGCCCACGTCAGAGGTCAGACCCCCAACTCCCTCGTCAGAATGACCGTGCCACCACACTGCCACTGTGAAGCTGTGTGAAGGATCCATTACCCCGACGGAAGGTTGTTAGGAGAGAACTAACATGCCCTGTTCTAGCTCTGCTCTGCTGCTCGCAAGACCGCAAAGGAACTTCAATTCAACTTTGTCAGTTATTTTGTAAGTTGATGCTTCACATACAAGTTTTTAATGAATGGCACTATTCTAGTATTTATCATATAGAAGGTTGTTAATGTAGAAAGCACAAAACAGTGCCGAAAGTTAGCTGAAGAATATGATTTTCCTAAACTACATAATTTTCATTTATGAGAACTGTAGGTTGAGCCCTTCAATTAAGAAAATATACGAACTGTATATATTCATGTGAATATATATATGAAACTATACCCAGGAGTGATATAGCTGGGTCATATGGTGGATCCATTCCCAGTCTTCTGAGAAACTTCCACACTGGTCTCCATAGCAACTGTACTGATTGGCAATCCCACCAATACTGTATAATAGTTCCTCTTTCCCCACATCCTCGCAAACATTTATTATTGCTTGTACTCTTGATGATTGCCTTTATAATTGGAGTTAGATAGAATCTCAGTATACTTTTGATCTGCATTTCCTTGATTGCTAATGATGCTGAATATTTTTATATATATTTATTGGCCATTTGTATTTGTGTGTGTGTGTGTGTGTGTGTGTGTGTGTGTGTGTGTGTTACTAGGGATTGAACCGAGAGGCATTCTACCTCTGAGTTATACCCCAGGTTCTTTTTTGTTTTGTTTTGAAATAGGGTCTTGCTAGGTTGCTGAGAGTCTTTCTAAGTTGCTGAAGCTGGTCTTGAACCTGCGATCCTCCGGTCTCCACTTCCCAAGTACTGAGATTACAAGTGTGCACCACCACACCCAGCTGACCATTTATATTTCTTCTTTCAAGAAGTGTCTATTCAGTTAAATTTTCCACTTTTTTTATTGTTATTTCTTAGTGTTATTTTTTAAGTTCTTTGTCTATTCTAGGTCTCACACGTTTTCTTTTATATGTGGAGACTAGAGAGAAATTGAGAAACAAAAAAGACTTCAGATAAATGCAGAGAGATACCAGTAGAATAATAGATAAGGATTTAGGGAGGAAGGTGGAAGGGGAAAAAGGAGACTTGATGAAGGAAACAGTTCAAATAATGATATGTTCATATGTGAAGTTATCAATACCAACCTGGATAATATGTGCAGGGCGGGGGATGGAGTGGGGTAGGATCCTGAGGAAAACACATCAAGTGCTGGGTGCATGTATGTTTATATCACTATGAACCTCATTATGCGCCAATAAAAGTATATTTTAAAAAAGAAAGACAGAGCTGGGTATGGTGGTACATGCCTGTAATCCCAGTACTTGAGAGGCTGAGAAAGGAGGATCACAAGTTCGAGGCCAGCCTCAGCAACTTAGTGAGGCCTTCCTCAACTTTGTGAGACCCTATTTCAAAATAAAGAATAAAATAGGGCTGGGGGTATAATTTGGAGGCAAAATCCATACAGTATACTTTGTGGCACTGGTTCAAGCCTCAGTACCACAAAAAAAGGAAGGAAGGAAGGAAGGAAGGAAGGAAGGAAGGAAGGAAGGAAGGAAGGATCTAGCTCATGATAAAAAATAGGAGACAGGTTCTGCTTGTGCTCATCGAAGGACTGCATTTTAATTGATTCCTTTATCTTAGGAGCTCCCTGGCCTCTTCCTAAATGATTCCTCTTGTCCCCTGTCACCTGCCCTACTTCCTGACGTTACCAAATAGGCATCAAACATTATGCTGGGATTACTGAGAACGAACTAAGATGCTCAGAAAAACATCATTTTGCATAAGATCAAAGGTATCATTTCATTGTCTACATGTATAAGACTTTGACTTTTAAAGATATTTGTGCTGGGAGTAGAAGGGAGAAGGGTGTGAGAATGCTAGCACCATTCAGAAGGTGAGGTGGAAAGGTGCCTGGGGTACCTTAGTTGAGGTCATAGAACTAGCAGGATATGTCTCTTATAAAAGGGGATTTATTAAATCAGCTTACACTCTTCCTTCTCTTCATCTGGGTTCCCAGCTCATTAAACCAGTGCTTCCCACATCCTTAAAGAAGCACAAGGGCCTGGTTCAAAGGCCAAGGTCAGTAAGTCAGTCTTTCTTCCTCTTTCTTTCTCTTTTCTTTTTTTTTCTTTCTTTCTTTCTTTCACCTAGTAAGAGGCATACTAGACTATCGCCTTTCCTTTTCTTAAGAGAACAAAACAATTTTGAGACACTGAAAGAGCTCAAAGTGAGTGTGTTAGTCAAGGTTCTCTAGACTAACAGAACTTGCAGCATATGTCTCTTGTAAAAAGGGATTTATCAAATCAACTTACACTCTGAAGCGGTGTAGTCCAAGTGGCCGCCTGCACACTGAGAGCCAGAGGCACCAGCAGTTGGCTGATAAAGCTGCTCAAGAGCTGGAGCTCAGGACAGGAGCGACCAATGATGCAGTCCTGTCCAAGATGGAACGGCCAGGAAACTCCCTGGGGAAATGTTGATAAGAGGTGGGTTTGAAGAGCAAAGGGGTTGAAGTCCAATACCCCAGGTGAGAGCAGATGTACCTTCACCCAGGAAGAACTGCTTGCCTTCCCACCTCTTCCTCCTTCCTTTCATCCAGGTCCCAGCCTATTAGAACAGTGCTGCCCACATTCAGGGTGGGAATTCCCCCTCAATAAGCTGTCCCACATGCCAATCATCTCATCAACACACTTAATGTTAGGTGTTTCATAACCTAGACAAGTTGTAAATCCAGATTAACCATCACAGTGGGCTTAAGGGGTGTAGCTACCTGTGGGAGAGCAGATGAGCAGCTCTACTTTCAAGGGAAATTATACTCAGATTGGTTGAGTTTGGGGGGATCTGGGCTCCCTAGCAGTAGAAGGGAACCCACTTAGGAGAAGGGGTGGTGAGAGACCTATTGTGCCAGTGACTGAGCCTCTGAGTCAACTCACAGTATCTCATTAGTTCAGTGGAGTGCCAAGTGAGGATCACCGTCCACTCTTAAGGAAGCAGAAAGGCCTGGTTCAGAAGCCAAGGTCAGCAGCTGCCCAGCAGTCCTCCAGGTGACATGAACATCAGCCCAAGCCTGCTCTCACTATCTGCACGTGGAATTTTGATTAAACCTGGGCCCATCTGGACCACATCGCCCTCCAGGTTTGTGGACAATTTGAGGATGAGAGAATCTCCGTGGGAGAGATTGGACTTCCAGTTAGGAAGGACCTTGAGTATGAGTCCATTTTCAGCTGGAGAAAAAAAGTAAAAGAGATAGGATGTGTTTGCAACCATGTTTTTAGAAATCTCCTCCATGTTATGTGAGGACAAAATGAGGTCCAGGGAACAGAAGCTCCTTCATACAACCTGACCTTCCCAGGATTGAAATCCATGCATTCCATGGCTTCCTTACTGCTCCATCACCACCCAAGCATTATGCTGTTCAGAGAGAGAAAGAATGAGAGAGAGAGAGAGAGAGAGCAAGAAGAAGGAGGAGGAGGAGAAGAGGAGGAGGAGGAGGAGGAAGAGGAGGAGGAGGAG
>PVJS01026381.1:0-27038 GCA_004027185.1 Glis glis | reverse complement strand
GATCTGCTTTCCTCGGAACGAGTCGCGCACACTCTACGTGGCTTCTCCCTTTTTATCTAAGTCCGCACCTATCAGAATTCTGCTGCCTACATTCAGGGCAGGGCTTTCTCTTTAATCTGCTGTTACACACCCAAAATCACATAATCTTGGGTGTGTCATGATCAGGTCAAGTTGACAACTTAGATTAACTATCACAACATGTAATTTTGAACTTCTGCATTTACTCCTACAGTTTCCAAGTTATGTCTTAGGCAGAGACATAGTTTAATATAGCATGCACAAAAGGTTTTGTGTTATTCTCTATCTTGCTTTTAAATGACAGAAAACAGTGTTTAACATCCTTTAGGAAACAGTCTTGGTTCTACAATGTACCGATTTGAATTGGATAAAATCTTACATTCCTTTACTTCAAATATGACTTTGTTCGAAATGAAGTTAATGTTAGGGAGCAGCTCAGGCACTTGGCACTGGAACACAGACAGTCAAGTGCTAGGAAGAAGAGGCAAGGACACTGGCTAATGAAAAGCAAAAACCTTAGGTATGAGAAAGCATGTGAGAGAGAAAGAGATCGCCTAGAAAATAACACTGAGTATTCAGTATCAAGTGCAGATCCTTGGAAGAAAACTAGTATAAGGTAAAGGCTTGCAAAGTATAATTTTAGAATCACTATGACAGCAAGGAAGGAATTCATATATATAGTTCATCCATCCCCCTTCTTCCTGTTCTCACACATCCCCACCAGATAGTCCAACCCATGCTTGACTGCTCTGAGGACCTATTGCATTTTTAAGCTTCTCCTCTTATATTTCTATAAAGTTTGTATCTGTCACCATCATATTTTAAATTAGGAAATTACAAGAAAGAAGGATAAAGGAAATATATCAAGAGTGTTACCAGTTAGAGAAGCTCTGTAGAATCCACAGTGAGGTAGAATAGACAGGGGATAGAATGTGTAGAATCAAGAAGCTACATAGAATAGACAGAAATATTTGTTATTGTCTTGATAAATTCTAGAAATATATAGACATGAACCAAGATAGTTCCAATTACCTGATTAGGAGTTTAGAATTTATTCATTGGGGAAGAGAAGACAGTCAGGTACAAGCTGTGATATAAAGAATACTTTAGAAAGATTAATTTGACAATAAAATGTAGGCTAGATTGAAGGAATAAAGCCAGGAGAGGAAGAAGTTAATATAACAAGACACTACATAAATCTGAGCTAGTGAATAGCCCTGAAAAATGGAAAAGATGGGACAGAAACTAAAATCATACTAGAGATAAATCTTACAGAACTTAATGACTTAGTGAGTACAAAAGGCAAGAGAGAATAAAAAGGCAAATAAGGCTCCAAGATTCTGAACTTGTTTGAGTAGGACATAGTAAGTTTCAGACATATTGAACGTGAAGTACAAATAGATCTAGTATGTGGAAACATTGTAATGATAACTAGAAATATTGATTGATATCAGAAGAGAAACCATGCTGGGGTGAGTGGGAGGAGGAGATGAGAGGCCAGAGATGCAAATATCCACAGGGAGGTGAAAAAGAAGTTATGCTTGAAGACCTAAGATGTGAGCACATTTACAGGTTAAAGGTAAAGGTCTGGACAAACAGAAGCTGAGGATAAGAGACAATGCTTCTCCTTATTTCCATGAACAAAATAGGATTCTTCAATTGTTCTTAAAAACATTTCCAGTAGGCTGAGAACACACGCCAAGCCTCTACAGAAGGAGAATACAAAGCATTTTACTCATTTAAAAAAATTAAAAAGTTACTTGTTTTACAATAACACACATATATTTGGATGTGTGTGTGTGTGTGTGTGTGTGTGTGTGTGTGTGTGTGTGTTACTGGGAATTGAACCTTGGGGGAGGATCTAGCGCTAAGCTACATTCCTAGCCCTTTTTATTTTTTATTTTGAAACAGGGTCTTCCTAAGTTACTGTGCACTGGCCTCTAACCTATGATCCTCCCATCTCTGTCTCCCAAGTACTGAGCTAACAGGTGTAGGCCACCTCACTGGGCTTTAACTATTTAAATTTGGAAAGGTATTTATCTCTGTTCCTAAGATTTTAGGTTTATATGACTCTGATACTCACAGCCATTTTCATCCTAATTTGAGCATTTCTTACACCCACTATTATTTTTCTGGCTCTTTCTTTTTGCTTTTCTTTAATTGTTAAGAAACTTCTGTTGTTGCAAAAATATTAAGGATCCATTTTTCTGTTGCGGTAGTTATAAAAATCAATGTATGGCCAGGTGTGGTGGCGCATGGTTGTAATCCCAGTACTTTGGGAGGCGGAGACCGGAGGATCCGGGTTCGTGGCCAGCCTCAGCTCTCTCGCTCTCACTCTCCCTGTCTCTCTCTCTCTCTCTCTTTCTCTCTCTCTCCTTAGTGAAGCCCTCTGCAACTTCGTGAGACCTGGTTTCAAAATCAAAGTATAAAAAATAGGGCCGGGGGCATAGCGCAGAGGTAGAACACCACTGCATTCAATCTCCGGTACTGCAAAAAAAGAAAAAAATCAATGTATGTATAAAAAGTATATACTAAAAATGAATTACATTATATTTCAATTAAGAAATTTTAAAGGATCCATTTTATCATCTTTTAGGCAATTTTTTTTTTATTTTTGCAGCACTGGGAATTGAACCCAGTGGCGCTCTGAGAGCAACTGAGCTATATTCTCAGTGCTTTAAACTTTTTTTCAGACAAGGTGCTATGGTTTGGATTTAGAATGTCCCCATAGGCCTCTAAGTTGTGTTGGCCAGGTGTTTTGGATTACAGAGTGGGAATGATGATTGAGACACAGGGTCTCGCTAAGTTGCTGAGGCTGGCCTCAAATTTGTGATCCTTCTACTTTTTAGTCCCCCAAGTAACCGGGATTATAGGCATGTGACACTGTGCCCTGCTCCAGCAATAATTTCTTTAAACAATCCCTTGTTTTGTAGCTAAATAAATTCTTCATTCCAACTTTCATACCTTTCCTCCCAGCTCGCTCTTTCCTTCTTTCTTTCTTCTTTCTTTCTTTCTTTCTTTCTTTCTTTCTTTCTTTCTTTCTTCTTTCTTTCTTTCTTTCTTTCTCTCTCTCTTCTCTCTCTCTCTCTCTCTCTCTCTCTCTCTCTCTCTTTCTTACCTTCTTTCTCTCTTGACTGAGGATTAAATCCAGAGATGTTCTACCTCTGAGCCAGTCACCCAGCAATATGTTTTTATTTTGGAAGAGGATCTCAATAAGTTGCTGAGACTAGCCTAAAATCTATGATCCTCCTGTCTCAGCCTCCCAAGTACTGGAATTTCAGATGTGTGCCACCACACCTGACTTCTTTTCTTTTTTTTTTTTTCTGCCATTGTTTCTTAGTAACCTAGATTTGCTGCACAAAGGTTTGATCAGCTATTAATCTGAAGTACTTGTTCAGGCTTAAAAGTGAAAAAAAAATACTATGTACCTTCTAACTTAGATGAGCTGTATATTTTGAATTTACAAGCACAAATATGCTAAGCAATTTTTAAACTAAATATTCAAAAGATTTCATTCAATAATATAGGATGTAAGTTCATACAAGACTGATCAAAAGTATATATCAAATATTTGCTAATTTTGTGATGGAATTTGAATAATATAGTAATTTTTAAAGCTGTAGCATTTAGATAAATGGAAGTTTGGGAAATTGAGCAATTCTTGGTTTATTGAAGCCACTGAACAAAAGCAATCAAAAAGCTGAAAATTAGGTAGTATATTTTAGGATTTTGAGGGGGGGTCTGGTAAGTAAACCTAGACACAATTCTTCTAGATTTTGATGGGGAATTGAGAGATCAGTAGCAACAGAAAGTGTTTGTTTCTCTTTGAGTTGAAGAGTGAAAAGTTTTATGTTTATCTTAGGGAGCTCATCAGTCGTTAGTTCATTCACTGATTCATTCAATAAATATTAACCCAGGAAATTACATATCAGACACTATTCTCATTGTTTGGATAAACTAATGAACAAAACAAAGATCTTTGTAACTCGTAGCCCTTTAGCATAGAAGGTGGCGTAAGTAAGCAAATATAGCAAGTGGTTTAATTTTATAGCATACTTGAAGGTTTTAAAAATTATAGAAAGGAAATCAATATAAGGGGATTAGGACTGCCATGATTTGGGGGTAATTTTCAATTCTTAAAGACCAATTAAGCCGGGCGTGGTGGCACATGCTTGTAATCCCAGTACTTTGGGAATCAGAGACCGGAGGATCCAGGTTCACGGCCAGCCTCAGCTCTCTCTCTCTCTCTCTCTCTCTCTCTCTCCTTAGTGAGGCCCTCCACAACTTCGTGAGACCCGGTCTCAAAATAAAGTATAAAAAATAGGGCTGGGGGTGTAGCGCGGAGGTATTATGCCCCTGGGTTCAATCCCCGGTACTGAAAAAAAAAAAAGACCAATTAAGGTATGCCTATCTTACAAATAATAATAATAAAAAGATTGCAAGTAGTTGAGTGAATAAGGCATATGGTTATTATGTACAAATTTGTTATGCCAGGCATGTCCCCATTATAGTGTAAGAACAGTAAGGTATCCAGTGATAAGATCACTGAGATGCAGGGAAGTAATAGAAGATAATTTCATAAAGGCAATGAGTTAGACTGCAGAGCCTGACCCTGTAGAGTCTTGCATATTACAGTAAAGATTTTGACTTATTAAAACTAAAAAATAAGGAAATTTAAAAAAACTGCACGTGTAGGTTTGAGTCAGGGAATTTGGGATACAGATTTAGGATAAAGTTGTAAACTTGGAAGTTGTGATAATATTGGTGATATTTATAACAATATGACTCATGGATTCCCCAATGAAGTGAAAATATAGAAGAAAGAGATACTGTAATATTTCAATATTAAGAGGCTATGGAGTAGGGCACACAGGTGGCTCACACCTGTAATTTCAGTACTTGAACAGCTGAGACAGGAGGATTGCAGGTTCGAGGCCAGCCTCAGCAACCTGGTGAGGCCCTGAGCAACTTAGTGAGACACTGTTTCCTAATAAAAATAAATTAGGGCTGGGGATATAGCTCAGAGGTAGAATGCCCCTGGGCTCAAACCCCAGTACAGAAAAAAAAAGGCTATGGTGATGAAGAGGAATCAACAAGGAGAAGTAAGAAGGCTATAACAGAGAAATAGGGAGAAAGCCAAAAGAATGTATTGTTGGGCAGCCATGTGAATAATGCAATTGAAACAGAAGGAACAGATTAGTTCTCTCATAAGATAGAGAAGATAGAGTAAACCAGCACATTTCACCATAGCCAAATTATGGAACCAAACTAGTTGTCTATCAACAGATGAATGGGTAAAAATGTGTGGTATATACACACAATGGAGTTTTACTAAGCCATAAAGAAGAAAAATTAAGCCATTTGCAGGAAAATTGATGGAACTAAAGAATATTATGTAATTAAGATCAGCCAGTCTCAGAAAGTCAAGGGTTGTATGTTTTCTCTCATATGTGGATGTTAGAGAGAAAATAGGAAACAAAAGTACTTCATGAGGAGAGAGAGCAGTAGAATAGTAAGAAGGGATTAAGGGAGGGAGGTGGAGTGGAACAATGGAGGCTTGAAGAAGGAAACAGTTTAAATAATGTTATGTCCATATATCACTACCAAATTCATTAACATGTATGGGAGGCAGGAGGGGAAAGTGGGGCGGGATATAGAAGGAAATATGCGAAGTGCTGTGTGCATGTGTATTTGTATCACTTTGAACCTCACTATGAGGTATAATTACAAGGCAAAAATAAAAGTATTAAAAAATAGATACAGAGAACTTGCATTTAGTCATATTATGACCTTGATAAGTACAGTGTCAGTGAAACCAGTGGGGGCCACTTCTGAAGCATATGAGAGACTAGGGAAAAGGAATTGGAGGCCAAGAGAATAAACAATGATTTTGAGCAGTTTTGTTGCAAAGAAACGTAAAACATGTAGTAGTAGTTGATAGAAAAGAAAAGGGATTAGAATGATTTTATACAAGAAAAATATCAATATGGTTGTGTTCTGATATTATTGATGCATCAAAGAGGACAACATTAATAATTAGACAGGACAATTGAAGAAGCTATATTTTTAGTAGTCTGAAGGAAATAAGATTTAGTGCAGAAGGGGAGTGATAAATTTAATTTTTAAATTTTTAAAAATTTTTTTTGCGGTACTGGAGATGGAACCCAGGGGCATTTGACCTCCGAGCTACACCCCCAGCCCTATTTTTTAATCTTTATTTTGAAACAGGGTCTCATTAAGTTGCAGAGGGCCTCACTAAGTAGCTGAGGCTGGCAGCAAACCTGGATCCTCTGGTCTCAGCCTCCCAAGTACTGGGATTAGATATATTTTTAGTAGTCTGAAGAAAATAGGATTTAGTGCAGAAGGGGAGTGATACTTTCAGAAGCATGGATAATTCATCTAGGATGAAGATGAGAGGGAAAGACTAGAGGCATACAGAAGATGATGGTAGATACAGTGGAGTGGCTCTGTAGGAGACCTCTTCTGATTTATTCAGTTCTTCTTGTGAAATAAGAAACAAACTTCAGCTAAGAATGGGGGCAGATGAGAAGATAGTAAGGTTTTGAGGAGAGAAGATAAAGTATAAAACAATCGTAGAAGTGATATATTGACTAAATCACGGGAACATAGTATTTTACCTCAAAGCATTAATGACCAACTTTAACATTTATGGCCACAAATTTGTGTCAAGACCAATTAGGCAGCTGTGTATTTCCCTCCAGCTATCTTTATACTAATGGAAGGAAGAATGGGGGAGATTACATTTAAATTGTGTTGTTTTGCAATATATATGATGAAGCCAGAGAGTAGTTGAGAGTCAAAACAAATAAATTATTGCAACAAAATAATTGCATAACTATAAATTCAAAGTAACCAAAATGTTATGGTGAAATACATAGACAAGTGATTTATAATAAAAGTATGTATATACATATATAAATATATTCACGTATGCATACAGCACATATGAACACATTCACATACATATACTTCATGTATATCTATCTTTAAATTATTTTGAAGTCAAATTTGAATACTATCTTCTTTGATTGATGTCAATCTCACAATAATTATTTAAAATATTTCAGGAGAGTATATGAGAAAGAAATCAGACTAGGAAGGTTTTGTTCCACTTTCCCCCACAAATAAACCAATTCAATGACAATTCACAGGTAAATTTATTTTACAAGAGATCCAGAAACTGATTGAAAGGTTTCTGAACCTTAGGAAAACACAGAGCTTGCCTCATCAATACTGGTAGGGAGATTCAGAACACTTTCACCTGAATTCCTATACCCAGCGCATCATCATATGTCAGGAAAAGACCCCTTAGCTTCCAGATTTTTCTGGGTAAAGAAAGAATTGTGTCATGCATACAGTACCCAACTTTTTTGAGAGTTCTCTCAGAGGACTATCTTCTTTCTTTCCAGTCTTGAAGTTTGTCAAACTGGCACAGTTTAGTCACCTGAAGCAGATGACATGGCTTTGGCTGGTAGATGCCATACCTCCTCTAGACAGAAGAGTCCATTTCTCATACCCCTAATGCCACATTTTCTCCAGAGATGCCCAGAGATCTGCCATCTATCTTTCTAGTCTCAGAACTCTGGCAAGCAGCCACAGTATAGCCACCTGGGGCAGAATGGAGACTGGCTTATGCTGATAGATGCCATATCTCCTCCCCTCAATACAGTACAGAGTGAGCAAAAGGAAAACCGCATCTCTCAGCTTCATCCTGGAGAAGGAAGGAATTAAAGACGCAAGGTCCCAGGAATATCTGGCTGTGATGATTGGTGGATAGGGTGATTTCCCCTGGATGAAGCTGATCTGCGAAGTCTGTGAGAGGTGCCTGTTTTGTCTGATGTGCAAATATCAATACAGACAGTAAAGAAACAAATGGAAAATCAGAGATGTTCTAAATGATGAAAAAAGACATCTCACTAATGAAGCAGTCATTCAAATTAACTGAAAAATTCAAAGTAATTATCATAAAGATGTTCACTGAGGCTAAGAGAAGAATACATAAACAAAGTAAGGATTTCAGAGAAGAAAAATGAATTATAAAAATCAACTCAAAGTGGAATGTGAATGTAATACCTGAAACTGTAAAACTACTAGAAGAAAACATGGGGGAAAAGCTTCATGACGCTGATATTGGCAATGAATTCATGAATATGTTACCAAAAATACAGACAGACAAAACAAAAATAAATAAGTGGGAATACATAAAACTGAAAAAATGCACAGAAAATGAAACAAAGAGTTTGAAAAGGTAATTTGCAGAATGGGAGAAAATATTTGCAGACTATAGATCTGATAAGAGGTTAACTTTCAAAATACCTAAGAAGTCCTACAACTCAGTACAAAAGAATTAAAAACCTGATTTAAAAATGGGTAAAGGGCTGAGGGGATTAGTGGCAATGCAAAATCTTGCATCCAGTCTGCAGCAACACACACACACACACACACACACACACACACACACACGTAAGGATTTGAATAGACATTTTTCTAAAGAATAATTGAAGCCATACAGGTGGCCAACAGGTATTTTTAAAATTTTTCAATATCACCATCCATCAGGGAAGTAATAATTAAAGTCACAATGAGCCTCAGCTAATTAGTGAGTCCCTCCACAACTTTGTGAGACCCGGTTTCAAAATAAAGGATAAAAAATAGGGCCGGGGAGTGTAGCTCCGGGGTAGAATGCCCCTGGGTTCAATCCCTGGTACCGCAAAAAATAAAAAATAAATAAAGTCATAATGAGATATTACCTCACAGCTATCAGGATGCCTATTGTAGAAAGAAGACATATGTTGGTGAGATTGTGAAAACATGGGATCCCTTGCACACTGTTGATGAGAATACATAGTGGTGCACCCATTATAGAAAAATTATAGAAAATGCTGTTTTATTACTCAAAAATAGAAATTAAACTGCCATATGATCAAGAAATCCATTTTCACATATTTACCCAAAATAATTAAAACCAGATATTGAATAGATATTAGCACACTCATCTTCACTGCAGCACTATTCATAATAGCCAAGATGTAGAAACACTCCAAACGTCCATGAATAGATAAATTATTACATAAAATGTGACATATACCTATAGTGTGATAATATTAAGCCTGAAGAAAGAAAATTCTGCAATATGAAAAAATATGGATGAACTTGGAGGATTTTATGCCAAACAGAATAAGCCCACTAAAAAAGCAGATACTGCAAAGCTCCATTTACATGAGGCACACAGAAGAGTCAAATTCCTAGAATTTACCAATTGTATGGTGAGGGCTGTGGGGGGGGGAGTGGGGAATTGGGAAACTACTGATGAATGGGTGTAAAATATTAATCCGATCTAGAGATCTGTCACAACATTGTACTTATAATTAACAATATTGTGTAGGATAGACCTGATATTAACTTCTTATCATAATACAATGATTTAAAAATAAATTTTAGATGGAAAATGACCCCTACATTAATAAACAAAATGTTCAATGTTCATCATCATCTTCCTTAACCAAACCCAGCATTTGACAAGGTTCTTCACTGCCTCCTTGTTTTAATTCTTGCTTCAATTGTATTCTAGGAAAACATATTTTGCTTGTTTTCCCCTTTCTTCACTAACCACTCCTGTTGGTCTTCTTTGCTGTAGTATTCAGTTCTTGTTCTTCTCTATATTCCTTTCTTTGGTAATGTTTTTATGTCTTCTTCAAGTGCCATGTGTGTTCAAATAACTTCCAATCTGTATCTACAAAGCAGATCTTTGTGAACTCTGGACTCATATACCCAAAGTCTCTGCAGGCTCTCCACCTGGAGACTTCTAGATATCCCTCACTTAACAAGTTCCCAAATTGAACTCCTTATGTCCTCCACACATCTGCACCAGACACTGTCTTCCTCATTTCAGTTGATGGCAATTTAAAACTTCCTGCCATTTTATTAAAAATCGTTGATGCATTCGCATGCCTTTCTCTCACAGCTGGAGTCCACTCTATCAAGAAATCCTACTGATTCCACCTATTAAACATATTCTTAATCTGAAATTCCTTGAGATGAAAAAGGAAATAATCATTGAAAATAAAAAGTCTACCTTTCAATAGAAGAACACTGACAACCTTTTTGGTAGAAAGAAAATGTTCATGAGTGGATTAATATTTTTGCATTTTTACTTCTTCCTCTTAATAGAGGTTAAAAGTGCCAAAATGATATTTAATATTAATAGTATTTGCAACAGCATGGGGCACTGCACTTTAACAGCTTCCACCTAGCAAATATTGTGCTGCAAATAGATATTTGTGAGCTTGTTATTTTAGTTAATTATATACTCAATTAGACACCATGGCAGAATCTGGCAGTTATTATGACTACAAATAAATGTTTATTTTTGCAGCTCTAGATTTTATAACATAATAACTGAACAAGAGCTAAGAAAATTTAACCATTAGCCTTTGTGAGTCAGCCAATGCTATGTCTTTTAATAGCATTTTTTGCTTGACAGGTTTAATAAACACAGTGGTTCAAGCAGTTGAAAAATTCACAAGACCCAGATACTTAGATTTTTTAAAGTAATTGTGTAGGTGTGTTCACTTACATATGACAAGTGCAATAAGTGTTATTACCTTAAAAATAAAAATTCCTATATAAGAATAAAAATGGAATAGAAAAATAATTTTCAGAACCATAAGTCATTGAAAGTTAAAATATTTCTCTCTATACATAGCTAAGGAACAAAAAGTTACAAAATAAATATTAATTATAAAATAAATTATCATATACTAACAAATATGTTTACCAGAAACCCTGAAGTCAGCAAGATTATATATTTAAATGTCCAACATACTTCCAGAATATAGTATATAATCAGCTATTTTTTGTTTCATGCTTCAGCTCTCTTCTTTCAAATTACTATTATTCAACATAAGCGAAAGGGAACAAAGAAAGTTATTTTCTGTGGTACTGGAGATTGAAACCGGGGACATTCTACCTCTGAGCTACCTCTTATTTTGAAACAGGGTCTCACTAAGTTGTGGAGGGCCTCACTAAGTTGCTGAGGTTGGCTGTGAATCTGCCATCCTCGTGTCTCAGTCTCCCAAGTACTGGGATTAAAGGTGTGTGCCACCACGCCCAGCTAGAAAGTTTTCTTAATAAACAAACAGCAATATTACCTATGCGTGAACTTAGCAAAGTCATTCTCTTTTCAAATGTCATTATGAGAAGAGAATAATTTAATTCTTTCTTGTCTTTCAGGACACAAGTAACAAAAGGATGCTGCTGGTTGAACTCTTATTTCATATAACATATTGATGTGCATAAATTATACAAAATACCCGGGCATGGTGGTGCATGCTTATAATCCCAGTAATTGAGAGGCTGAGACAGGAGGATCACAGGTTCACGACCAGCCTCAACTACTTAGTGAGGATCTCAGTAGCTTAGTGAGACCCTGTTTCAAAATAAAGAATAAAAAATAGGGCTGGGGGTATAGCTCGGAGGTAGAATGCTGCTGGTTCAATCCCTAGTACCACAAAAAAAAATTATACAAAATAGTGGGTTTCATTGTGGCATATGTATATGTTTGTATAACATAATCTGATAAATTTTATTCACCAATACCTCCTCTTATCCTCCCCTTCTCTTACACCCTCATTATACCCTAATGGTATCCCTGCTACTTTCATGACTTCCTTTCCCCATCCCCCCCACTAACTTCCATGTATGAAAGAAAACACATGACACTTGACTTTCTGAATTTGACTTATTTTTTCTATCATAATATTCTTTAGTTACATTCATTTTCCTGCAAATAACATAATTTCATCCTTTTTTATGGCTGAATACAATTTCAATATATATATATGTATATATATATACATATATATATACATATATATATATATTCTTTAAATCTATTGTTTATCCATTAATTTAGCAGTTGTGAATTGTGCTGCTTATTGCAGCACATGGTTATACATGTATCTATGAAGTATGGTGAATTTAGTTATTTTAGTAAATACCAAAGAGTGGTATAGCTGGGTTATATAGTAGTTCTGGTTTTAGTGTTTAGATGAACCTCCATATTGACTCCCATAGTGGTTATACTAACAAAAGAATACTAGAAACTAATAACTTATTTGTTAAATGGGTAAATGAATTGAATAGACACTTCTCTAAAGAAGTACAAGTGGCCAATAATTATATGAAACAAATAAAAGAGTTCAACATCTTTAGTCATCAGGGGAATGTAAATTGAAAAGACATTGAGATTCCTTCTAATTCCAGTCAGAATGGCTATCATCAAGAATACAAATAATGCTGGATATATTGGCCCATTCCTGTAATCGCAGGAGGCTGAAGCAGGAGGATCACAAGTTCAAGGCAAGCCTGGGTGACTTAATGAGACCCTGTCTCAAAATAAAAAAATAAAAAGGGCTAGAAATATAGGTCAGTTATGCAGCACCCCTAGGTTCAATCCCCACCCCTACCCTCCGCCAAATGAATACAAATAGCATTAAGTGCTGGTGAGAATGCAGAGAATAAGGGATTCTTACACACTGTTAGTGGGAATGTAGAAGACATTACATTTTTATAAATTATTCTGGAAATGTAAACTGGGAACATTTACTATTATTGGGATAAAAGGAAGATATTCAGGCTTGAGTGAAGTCATACCAGAAAGTGACTTGGATCTATACAAAGGAATAAAGATAACTGGAAATAGCTATCATGTGAATTTTTAAAAAACCTGTTTTATTTCATCTTAATTTTATTAAAGTACAATTGACTGCTTAAAGCAATAGTAATAATGCATTATGAAGTTTGCATCATATGAAGATGCATATATAACACACACACAAATAGAACAAGGATGGGAAGTAATAAATAGTATACTATTGGGAGATTTTTGAATTTTATGTGAAGTGGCTTAACTTCATTTCAAAGTAGACAATAACAAGTTGTAGAAAAATAGTTTATTTCCTACATAAAGTGATAAAATAAATGTGAATTAATTCAGAAGCATAATTTTAAAACCTATTAAAGAAGATAAATCAAACACCAAAACTTAATTATCTAAAAAAAGAGGAAAAGAGAAAAATAGAACAAAAACCAAATAGGAGCTATTAACAAGATGATAGAACCAAATATAGCAATAATTAAGTAAATTATAAATAAAAATACTCAAATTAAAAGGCAGAAAATATTGGTTAAATTAAAAAGCAGATTCTAAGTAAATACTGTTTACAAAAACAGACTTTAAATATGATTTCAAGAGGAGTATTACAAAGGGATTTCGTGATAAATTATTTAATCCATCAAGAAAACATAGCAATCCTAAATATAGAGCTCAAAATAGATTTAACAAAACTAAAGGGAAAGAAAACAATGAAACAATAATAATTAAAATTTAATTATTAAAATTATTTTCTGAATAGATTTTAATGGCATCATTGATGTGAAGCATTCGATTTAAAAACACAATGAAAATGAACATCTATTGGTTACTTCTCTATATATGGCGTATATATAAATCCTTTATACATACACTTTGTTTTATCTCCAAGACAATCAGTAAACCATAAATTATTATGCCCATTTTACAGATGAGAAAATGGAGACTTTTTGTGTGTTTCTGAACCAACCTAATGTTAGTGTAGCAATTCAGACCCAGGTTTGGGTATCTTTAAAATCTGTCTAGCCAAAAAGGAAAGTTAAGCTGACTATTGAGTTTTTTACGTTATGACTTTAATCTCTAATTTTTTTTAAATATACCTTTGTTGGTGCATTGCAGTCTCACATCATAATATAGTTCAGAGTTATAGGGATATACATGCACAAAACACTTGATGAACTCCCCCTTCCTCCTCACTCCCTCCCCTCCCCAACATGATATCAATATTGGCATTGGTAATTTCACATACGTACATAATGTCAGTGGAAGAGCCTCCTTTGTTTTTTCTACTTTCCCCACACTCCCCTCGACTACATCTCTCCCTCCACTGGGCTTTCTCCTCCATTGTCTAAATTCCCTCTTGTATCTGGATTACTCCCTAGCTTCTGCATACGAGACAAAACATATGACCTTTCATTTTCTGTGACTGGATAATCTCACTAAACATAATGTTCTCCAGGTCCATCCATTTTCCTACAAATGACATAATTTTGTTCCTAATTTAAAAGGAGCTCCTAAATTGATGAAATAATAAAGAAAAATAAATCCAGGTTATAGATTACTTTAAAAAATTATCTATGTTAGTCGGCTTTCAAAGACTATAACAAAGCCTGATGTAATTGACTTATAAAGGGAAAGGTTGACTTTGGTTGACAGTTTTAGAAGTTTCAGTCCCAGCCTTTACCACGTGGAGCTTTAAGGGACAATTAATAGCCAAATCATAACATCATCAAGCCAGGTTTGCTTAACTGACATGTAAGTAATACCATACCAACATACTACAAAATGCAAAGTATTACAAGAACACATAAAACAAGTCTCATCAAATTTCAAAGATTTTACATTATACAGAGTATATCCTGTGATAATACAACCAAATTAGAAATAAATTTAAAATTTATGGAAAAATTCTCCATAATTTGGTAATTAGTCAGTATTTCACTAAAAATGCTTAGGACAAAAAGATCTCATAAGGGAAATTTGAAATATGTTAAATTTAATGCTACAAATATATACAAAATTACCAATTCCAATCTCAAAGACATGTACAGGGGGGAAAGGGAGGAGAAAGGGACCTGGTGGGAAGGGCACCAAGAGTCCTGTGAATGTATTTTTCTGTCACTCTATACCCTGATATGATGTAAAATTACAGTACACCAAATAATAATAAAACAATTTTTAAAAATCCCCCAAAATAAAAATATGACACATAAAATTTGCAAAATACATCTAAAATGGTTCCTATAATTAAATCATTCCTTTAAGTGCTTAAATTTTTAAAAAAGTTTAAAGTCAATAAACTACAAATAAAAAATACCAAATCAATTGAAATGTACATAGGAGGAAGGAAATAACAATGAGTGAAAATCAATGAAATGAAAGCATGTCAATGTTATAGAAAAATCAACATAACTAAATGTTAATTCTTTGCAAACAGTCAAAATAGTTGATAAACTGCTGGATAGACTGAACAACTACAACCAAAACAAAATATTGCCAGAAACAGATGTACAATAAAGGATAAAACCATGGTTTCTAGACTTGAGAACTAAATTTATATAAATCAACTTAAGAATTTAGATTAAATGGAGATATTTACACAAATAAAAATATTACAAAAATTGACACAAAAAGATACACATTAAAAAAGCATTAGAAGAACACAAGCTACAATTGCCCAGTAATGGAGTCTATATTCATGACATTGTTATCAGTCAATAGATAACTAATACCAATAATGAAAAAGTACTGCTGATTTTACTAACAAAATCCTTGCTTATCCCTTATAATTTTCTTTTTACATTTAATAAAAGAGATATTGGAACTAATTTAGATGCAGATTTTAATCATAACTCTCTCTCTTGCATGCTCATAAAATAAACATGCTAGTAAAAAATAACTATTGATAAGAAACCTAAGATTTCTTCACTTTTAGAATCCAATTTCTCTGACTACATTTTCAAATTAGTATTATCAGCATCTGTGTTTTTCAACACAATATTATCTTTAGTGCTCTGAGGAGTGGTGATGGGGGACTTTTTAAAAAAGAATCCTACCCTATTGTCTTTAAGATTTTACTCTAAGCTATTAGTCCTCATTATGCAAGTTCTGTTGTTCGTGGTTTCTCAGTCTTGTCAAGTTGTCAGACACTAAAAATTATGCTATTATTGTTCCCTGGTCAATAATGATTTTCAAGATACATCTGCATTCAGACATCAAAGTATTAAAAACTACATTTTAATGTTAGTGAAATGGAGTATTTACAAATATGTTTGTTAATTATAATTATCCCTGATAGAACATAAAAGCAATGACTTTGTCTTGTTCAGTGTTGTATCTACAGTGTCTGCCACATGGTAGATGGGGAATAATTGCTCATCAGATGACTGAATATATACACATATGTATATATAAAATTAATAGATCATACATACTAAATAGATACACTCTATGGTTGGTCATAAACTAAACATTTCTTTCTTTTTTTCAGAGACATGGACAGAGGTTTATTTAGGAAAGTAAGAAATACACATTCAAGGGAGACTTTGGACCATCTCAAGAGGGAGAGGGAGAGAGAACCTTTGGTAGGGCAGGACTCTTCCTTTATAGGGGACTTTCATGAGGGGTGGGCAGGAGGTCTGTGAGGATGACCCCAGTCCCATAGTGACAAGGTGATTTAGGGTGTTCCTGGTCCTGACCTGCACTGTCTTATCATCAGGTGTCCTTCTACACTATTCAAGGACAACCAGCAATGTTGAGAAGATTGCTCTCTTAAGTGGTGTTCAAGGAAATTCCTCTATTGTGTGATATCTTGTCTGATAAACAGACCCTACCCTAAGGATGGTCAATAGTGCTCAGGGTCTCTTGTAAATTCCTCAGGGACTTTTGGGTCTAACAGGCCTTGTCACAGGCTTACATATTAAAGCTACATTTTCCTTGTTCTCCCTATGTCTCCTTTCTACCTATTTATTTCTTCTATTCTACATCATTCCTCCTCCTCACCAAGACTTTGATTCCTTAATCTTAAGAGTTGTTGAGGGGAGAAGGTCCATTCTCTATAGTTGCTTCAGGCTGGCAAGGGGTTGTTGTCCCTGCCTGGCCAGGGATCGAAAGTCATATCCTAACTGACCTAAAGGAGACAGAGAGAAATTGGCCTCAGTTATTGAGTTAGCAACTCTTATGGCAGGCTTGGCACAATGGACACAACAAAAACTTCAGGCTCACAGGAAAAAACACACCTACTGATCCTCATGTTCCTGGGGCTGTGTCCTTAAATTCTGACCTGACTATAAAGTAAACATTTCAACTAAATGTTTTAACTCATTTTGTTCACAAATTGAAAGAGTTTAAGATTAGAAATAATCAACACTACCTTAATGCAACTTATGATCATTGATTTGATACGCTATTGTATTATTTGATATGCCTATCACTAGCAGTTTTATAGGAAACACTCAAATGTTCTAGTACATAAAAACTTCAATAGAACTTCTTTTTAAACCAATACTAAAGCTCTGCATTTCAACTTACATTAATTTCTAGAACCTAGTTTATTATTGAATTTACATAAAATAAGTTTGCACAAGACATTATTTGACTATAAAATTGTTGACATCTTAGCCGGGCGTGGTGGTGCACACTTGTAATCCCAGTACTTGGGAGGCTGAGATGGGAGGATCGCAGGTTCACAGCCAGCCTCAGCTACTTAGTGAGGCCCTCCACAACTTAGTGAGACCCTGTTTCAAAATAAAAGTATAAAAAATAGGGCTTGGGGTGTAGCTCAGAGGTAGAATACCCCTGGGTTCAATCCCCAGTACTGCAAAAATAAAAATTGTTGGCATTTTAAGTGTAGATAGATTATAGAGTGGACTTTACTTTTCAGTGTCCACTTTGTTTTCACATAGTACTAGCTCATGTATGAATATGTTGCCTCTGTATAAGCCAGGTATTTCCATGTCTATATTTTTGTTAGCCCGTTTTCTTCTACTACTATAACAGAATACCATAGACTAGATAATACAAAAACAATAGTTACTGATAGCCAGGTATACTAGTCATGACTATATTACAACCACCCCAAGAGGCTGAAGTATGAAGTTCACAAGTTTGAATCCAGACTGGGCAACTTAGAAAGACTCTGTCTTAAAATAAAAGATAAAAAGGTGTGTGTGTGGGGGGGGGGGATGTAGCTCACTGGTAGAGTGTCCCTAGGCTCAATTCAAAGTACTGCAAAAATAAACAAAACAGAATGAATGTTTCTGGATGTTGGGAAGTCCAAGAGCATGATGCCAGCCTTTTGCAAGGGCCTCCATGATGCAGCTATGACATTAGGTGAGCATGTACACATCAGACAGAAAGCTTGGGCTAAATTCTTAATTTTATCAGGAGACCACTCTCACCATAAGTACCCTACTCCTGTGATAATGGCCTTAATCCATTCATGAGGGTAGTACCCTCATGACCAAATCTCCAAACATCCCACCTATCAACAATGGTGTAATAACAATTAAATATCAAACATCAGTTGCAAAGGGGACATTCAAATCATGACACTATTCTATAACTCTATCAGGAAATAGGAACTCTCCTTTGTGATACGTACTTTACAGGAACTGTGCCCGTTTGGCAGAGAAAGCATGTTTACATCACCTGAGGATGACTGACTACGCAGTCATAAAACAAAGACCAGCGCCCAACAGGTAATGCCTACCAAAGAGCTTTCCCATGCTGAGTGACCACAATTAATAAAAGTTTTCCAAATCCATAAAGCTCAAGACAAGTATGACTAAAATGAACCGGCTTCCCTGTAAAAGACAAGTAAGAGGTATATTGGTTGAGTAGAATGTTAATATATTAATGAAATTGATGGCATTAGTGATTTATTTCATTGACAGAATTCAGAATGAGATTCATTTATCATTATTCCCTACTCATCCATCAGTAGTATATTCATCTTCCTGTTACAAATTTAAGTTCTTCGTAGTAATTATATTGAAGAAAGAATGTGTTATGATTCTGATTCACTTGAACACATAAATAAAAATAATATTTTATATAAAATGATCTCATATTGTTCAAATGATAGTTATATTACTTTGTTTTACTCATTGTATATTTCAATATATTCTGTCCTTCCCATATTACTTGGTTTAGAAAGGCTATTAATTTTAATTCTATAGTAATACCCTTTTCTTCAAAAAGAGAGAGATTATAAATCCCCTTCAAAAATGGATGAATTTTAAATAATATCCACTTGATATTAAATATGGCCAAGATCTAATCAGATAATATTAATAAATCTCAATTCGTGCACACCTGTGTGCGCAAATGTACACACACTCTTTCAAAAATGCACACGTACACACAGGCAGACACCTTGGAGGTGTTCAGTGAGTTTAACCATAGATTTGTCTGGAAACTTTCTCCAGTTCTTTAAAGTTTAAGCTCCAAATGACCCATCTTGCAGTTGAAATGATTCAATGAGAGTATCTTACCAGTAGATACAGATTAGGATATGATAGTAGAGCAGCCTCTGGACAATTGGCCAAAATTTATGATATCTAGGCCATGTTCTGAATAAATAATAAAAACATAACAAATATTGGGTGCATGAGAGAGGGTGCATGGATGAAGAGGAAGACAATATGAGGTTCATGGAGTTAAACTTGTCAAAAGAAATTGGGGGGGCAAGGACATGATAACAAGGTGAATGTTAATAAAGGGATTTTGATTTTATTGTTCAAACAGTGGAAGTGTGACTGAACAATCTTTTACTGGGAAAGAAATGGTCAAATGTATACATTAAAAAGAGGCCATCAAAATAATTTGGCAAAACTTAAAGTTTTTACAAGCTTCAAAATCCAAAGGGATAAACTTGTAATTACAGAACTTTAGGCTTTATGACTTGGAATGGTATCATGTAAGATTTCATCTTTTTTTAGGTCACAAATTACAAAGTTATTGCTAGATAGTATGTTAACAAAAAATAGAGAAAAGAAACAACTATTTTAACAGACTAACCAAAATATTTTTCCTTTTCACCTAATCAGTTTGACACAAAATTGTGACCATATAGTTTATGAAAGACAATGTTTTTGTTGTTGTTGTTGTTGTATTTTGTTTTGTTCTGTTGTGGTACTGGGCATTGGACCCAGGGGCATTATACATCCAAGCCCTTTTAATATTTTTTTTCATTCTGAAAAAGGGTCTTGATAAGATGCTGAAACTGCCCTCAAACCTGCGATCCTCCTATCTCAGCCCATGTGCCAACTGGAAGGGCAAAGCCAATGAATTTTAAAATATGTATTTTTAAAGTTTCTGTTTTTAAGGAATTATATCAGATCATTATTTATTATATTTAGTATGTTAGATGATAAAGGATTATGATAGATGCAGGGGCAAGGGTGAAAATAAAATAAGAATGGTAAAGATGGAGAAAATAGGGCTGCTGAAAGGCACAAATTTACCTTAGTGGTTCTAGTTTTAGTTCTTCCATAGTTTCACTACTTACCATTTTAAAACACATTAGTATAGTTGGTAAGGAGAAATAATTTTAGAACCCAAGCACTGTTAGTCTTGGTGGCAAAGAGCATTCATGAAATGAAAACGAAAGGAATCGGAAAACATTTTTGTTCCCATCTACTTGACCTGAATGCTTTATGCCTCACTGGCTAATTAGATCAGTTCTTAGTGCTACTGGGGTTTAAAATAATGGCTGAGAAAATTAGAATGAGTCGTAAATTTACTGATAATTTTGGCAAATGTTGAAATCTAGTCCATGTGCAGCTTAGCCCATCATGCTTCAGTGGTTTTTAATGTACAACGTACTTTTAAGATTTTTTTTCCCAGATAGAAATTGTCTGCCTTACCTTCAGAGGAATTGTGTCTTCAATGAAAGATCAGATTAAATGGAATAAGCACAATGCTTCTAAATTTGGATTAAGAGAACATAGCTGAAAGGATGCTTAAAATGTATCTTTAAACCTAAGTGCAAAATTTCCATATATACCTTGAAATATGTATTGGGGTATTAAATGTGCTCAGTAAGCTAAGTAATGTGTTAGATAATTAATAAACATTTAACAGCATTGATTTTTATAGCTTGCTTTATTGAACTTCTTATCAGTATTGAGCAGATGGGTCATAACTATGAAAAATTATATTTTAAACATGATTACTATATGTGAATTATATTTGAAAAAATATTGTTCAGTGAAGCATTTACAAATGTAATTTAATGCACAGAGCAAGACCCCAAAGTTAAGATATTTTTTCCTGCATTAAATACAAAGGTACATAACTGATGTATAAAGAATATTATCAAGTTGTTAAAAAATAATTTTAAGTGAGGAGACAATCCCCTATATAAAAGAATAAAGTAGCATTATTAACATCAATTAGGAATAAATAATTTGATTGATTTTTGTTTGTACTTAGTCTATAATAAATCTATTCCTGTTACCCTTTAATATGATCCTTAATATTTATTAAGAATTGTTTGAAAATTTATATTATAAAAATTTGTATAAGTAAAATAATAATTTTTCATAATGACAACCACTGTTTTTAGAGCTCTTGAATTGTAGTGAAACTGCACACACACACACACACACACACACACACACACACACACACAGAGTCAAGCATTTATTAAACCTGAACACAGGAATGAGAAAATGTGAAGAAAAAAATTAATAATTTTACATTTTTTCTAAATACATTTATTTGTAAATAATATTTACATATTTAGCCATTGGTTTATATTCTAAGAAAAATATATTTAAGTTAAAGAAACATTGTAAAGGTTAGCTAATGGTTTGTTTAGAAAATATGCTAAGATAAAAACAAATTATAATTGAACCTATCACAATTTCCAAAATAAATAAGCCATCTTAATGATGGTCCGCAACGATCCACACCTCCTGTTATTCAAATGTTTGTGTTTTCCCAACCTACCACATTGCAATGGGATTGGTCAGCATCACCAATAGACTAATAGCATGTGGGAGAAGTGAGAGTATGTCCCTGGGAGATTTGACACCCTTCCAATCCCATCATTCACTCTGAAAGAAGCAAGACTGAGACAAATGGCTCTAGAAGAAATTATTATGGAAAGAACTGAAGTCTTTGGCTAACTGTCAGCATAGAAATTGAGGCCCAACAAAACCAGGGGAGTGCCGGGCCTGGTGGCACACGCTTGTAATCCCAGTACTTGGGAGGCTGAGACCTGAGGATCTGTGTTCGCGGCCAGCCTCGGCTACTTAGTGAAGCCCTCTGCAACTTAGTGAGATCCTGTTTCAAAATAAAGAACAAAAAATAGGGTTGGGGGTGTAGCCTGGAGGTAGAACACCCCTGGGTTCAATCCCCAGTACCACACACACACAAAAAAACAGGGTAGTGTTTGGAAGTGGATCCTTTCCTACTCAAATCTTTAAATACAATTTTAGCTACAGCTGATTTCATGAGAGACCTAGAGTCAGAACTACTCAGCTAAGCCTCTCCCAGATTTCTGACCCACAGAAATGCAAGCTAAATATTTGTTTTGAGCTCTGAATTTTGGAATAAATTATTAGCATTTGATAAATACATTTAAAGGGCATGTTTAGCCACTAGTACCTGAGATACACAATAATTGATAGTGTGATATGAGGCATACATAAAAGAATGGGACATGTGAATGCTTAATGCATTTATAATATAGTTCAATATATATATGTATATATATATTACACAATACATATATACACACATTACCAATGCACAAAAATGTATATCAATATATACTAACCTAATGATACAAAGGACATGACATAGAAACACAGAAAGTAGAGTCATTTTGTGGATGATCTACATAATACTTTAAAAAAAGTCAACAAGTGAACTGATACATGACTGATTATTATGATATGAACACATTAAAGTATTCCAGGATGAAGATAAAGTTTGTGCCAATGAATAAAAGTGGGAAAGGGCATAGTATATAGGAAATAAGAAAGAGCATTATAGAACTAAATACACAGTAGCATATATAAGGTACTAGAGAAGTAAAACTTATCCACAAGACATGGTTTAATGGATTTACAGTCCAGGTGTAGCACAAATAAAATGATTTAAGACATTGCTGTTTCTCTAAATTTTGGTTTATCCTTTTGTAAAATAGAAATAATGTTATCACAAACTGATTTTTTTTTCTGAATTCAAGTCTAATGGTTCTTAAGCTGAAACAAATTCATGTACCTGGTCAGACTTCACAATTTACTAGCAACAGAACAGATTTTGCTTCACTCCTCTATCAAGTCCTCATCTGGATCTATCATGCATTTCGTGTTGATTCATTGTGACAGGAGGTTTTGTTGTGCTAACTTAATAGAAAAAGAGAACTGTAACTGCACCAGCTGAACAGAATGTTTCTGTTCAAAAAGGAGATGGTTAAGGACATCAGAAAGTATGCTTTTTACAATATCACCCGATTATAAAATAAGCTCTATTTGTATTTCCAAGTTTATTTCTATAGTGTTAGACATTGTGATATACTCATGGTTTGCAAAAACATGTGTATTATAGGTTGAAAATCAATTGCAATGCTATTTTACTGATGATCTATTACAAATAATAAGTTCAGTACATGCAAAAAAAAGTTTTAGGTGGCACTCATGCATGCCATTTGCCAATGATAATCTGGTAGAAGAGGTATGCCGTATATAGGAAAAGTGATGCACTGACACTTAAATCATTATTGGAATTTTTCAAAGATTTTTAAATGTTAAAATTTTAATATTATGACAGGTTTTAGAACAGAACCCAAATTCAGTCTTAGAGAATAGGTTCTATATTGTTAAGAAATCTTTAAAAATTTAGACATTTATGTTTCCAAGTTTAGTTTCATATTTCAACATTTATTCCCATTAAATTTTATTTTAATTTTTTAAATTACTGTTTTGTCAGATTGTCTCAAGATTCTATCAGTTTCATGGATCAATTTATTAGTGAGTGTTATATTTGGTCACTGCAGTTTCAATCTGAGTAATAACACATTCAACACTATCTATATATGTAATAAACTAAGCCTATCAGTTCAGAATACATTTCTCTTTAAGTAATCGACACCAGAAAAATAGTAAGCTGAATAAAGAGGGTTTATTTTCCTCAAATATGAATAAATCCATAGATACATGAATAAATCCATTGATACATGAATAAATCCATTGATAGACAGTTGCTGATATTCCTACAGCTTCTCATTGATGGTACAATAGCCACACCTATTCGTATCTTGCTTACCCACTAACAGCACCCTAGTGTTTAATGACTTCTTGTTGCAATGATTCCTCTTACTCAAAACACCAAGTCAAAACTCAAAGTAGAAGAATGGTAGATTGAAAAAGAAGGATCAACACATATTTGATTCCTTTTAATAGGATGCCAGATTCCACCATATGTTTTACGGTCCAAAAAGTAGTTATACATATTAGACTTGATATTTTGTCATATGTATGCATACATATGTTTACATGCATATAAGTCCATACACACTTTTACTAATATTTGTTATTTTCAGTGTGTAGATCTTGGACTTTTTTGTTAGTTTTTTTTATAAGTATTTGGTCATTTCATCCCATTGTAAATTATAATGCTTTTTATTTCATTCTCAGTTTTTTTTCTAGTATATACAAATTAAATTGATGGTAGTATTTCCATTAATGAACTTTAGTCTTCCCCCTTCCCTTCCCTGAGACCACTTCCCTGGCTCCACTGAGGTTTCTCCTCCATTATCTGGAGTCCCACTTGTATTCCAATTACTCCCTAGTTTGCGCATATTAGAGAAAACATATGACCCTTCACTTTCTATGATTGGCTAATCTCACTTATGTGTAACGTCAGTCTCAGAACTCTGATTGGGAAGGGGGGAAATGGGAGGGGTGGCCCACCAAGTGCTGTGTGCATGTATGTAATTGTCAACATGATTTACATTATGATGTCAGACTATCATGCACCAATAAAAGCACATTATAAAAAGTTAAGTTGGCTTTATATTAACATTTAATTATTATTATACCTGTGAGAAATACAGTGCTTTTGTTTTTAAAGATTTTATTAAAATATCACATCTAAAAAGGGAGGCTTGATGAAGGAAGCAGTTTAAATAATCCTATGTCCACATATGAAGGAATCACTACCAATCTCATGAATATGTGCATGGGGGTAAAGGGGAAGTGGGCTGTGATCCACTGGGAAACATACCAGGTGCTGTGTGCAAGTATGTTTGTAACACTTAAACCCTCACTGTGATGTACAATCACGATGCACCAATAAAAGTACATATATCTATAAACATATAAACTAAAAGTTTATTTTAACATAAAATGTCAAGTCTAATATGTTTGGTTTTTGAAAAGTGACTTGTTTCTAAAATAAATCTCAGATTTTTTTATATCCTAGAGCTTATAAAAATGTTTGTCACATAGTAGGCCATCTAGAAATGATTGTTGAATAAATAATAATTCTTTTTAAAATGATCAGATATTAAATAACTGACTTAATGATTCTCCAGGACAAAGGATGGGAGTTAACTGCAATTATTTTATGTAATATTACACTTAATAAATCGAGCTATTAATTACCTAATTAATTAATTAATTAATTTATATTATTTATTTCAATTTTATGGAGATCAGTTTGGAGGTTCCTCAAAAAACTAGGAATGGAACTACCATATGACCCAGCTATCCCACTCCTCAGTATCTTTCCAAAATAAAGCCAGAATACACAGTGATACATATATATCATGTCTATAGCAGCACAATTCATGATAGCCCATTATGGAACCAACGCAGATGTCCATAAATAGATGAACATATAAATAAAATGTGATATATATCCAAAGGAATTCTATTCCGCCATAATGAAGAACAAAATAATGTTATTTGCAGGAAAATTGATGGAATTAGAGAATATTATGTTAAGTGAGATCAGCCAGTCTCTGATAGTCAAAGGACATATGTTTTTTCCTCATATGTGGAGACTAGAGAGAAAATAGGAAACATAAAGATATAAATAATATGAAGAGAGACCTATAAAGTAGTGGAAGGGGATTGGGGGAGGGAGTTAGAGAGAAAAAGTAGGAAATTGAAGAAAGAAACAGTTCAAGTGATACTATGGCAATATGTAAAACCATTACTACCAATTTCACTAACATATGAGGGGAAGGAGGAAGGGGAAGTAGGGTGGGATGTAAAGGTAAATACCAGGAGCTTTGTATATATATGTTGGTATTAAACCCCACTATGATGTCTAATTCAAAGAACTAATAAATTAAAAATAAATAAATTAATTAAAAATAAATAATATATCATGCTTGGCAAAAAAAAAAAAAAACAAAGATGACCATCACACTTGCTTTTGTTTGAGGTGATAATAGAAACAGCATGGGTATATGCTGGTTGAAATTTTCAGTCCAGCAAAACTGATGATGAGGATGAGAATAGTAGACAAATAGTAACTCAAAGAAAATTCTTGTAAACTAAAATTGAGTAAGCAATGATATTATTATCAAATTAGAAACTTATAAATCAGTAAGTGAAAGATGAATACCTCAATAGAAAAATAGACAAAGGCAACAAACAGCAAGTTAGTGAGCACAAATGCAAATATTTAATAGAATACGTTCATGTTTTCTACTCATCAAAGTGATTTAAATAAGAATAATCATGATTTATAAAGTTTCACCTCTAATTGATTAAGAATAAAAATATTAGCATGAAGTTTTCATCTGACCATTTGTTAGTATGATCTAAATTAGAATATATAATCCCATATCTAAAAATATACTTTAAGAGAAGTCTGGAAAATGTTGCAAAGATTTATACCTATGAATGTTAAAACAGCTGTTATTAGCAAACACGAAAAACAGACAACCCAAATATCCATAAAGTACTTGGCTAATAAAGTATGGCACATCTTTACTATGGAATATAAATTAGTCATTAAAAATCATTGTACTTATCTCTGTAAAAAATTATCAACAACATTTTACACAAGTGACAGGAGAGAATGATTCCAATTTTTTTTTTTTCAGTACAGGGGATTGAACCCAGGGGTGTTCCACCTCCAAGCTACACCACCGGCCCTATTTTGTTTTTATGTTTTTATTGGTGCATTGTAGTCTCACATCACAATGAGTATCAGTTTGGTGTTAACATACATGCACACAGCTCTTGGTGTACCTCCCCCCTGCCTCCCCACCTCCTCCCCCCCACATGTAGCACTGAGAATGCTGTTGGTATAATCTCATATATACACATTGTTTATGACAGTAATTCCATAGATTCACTTCTTTCTTACCCTTCCC
>PVJS01026380.1:0-27049 GCA_004027185.1 Glis glis | reverse complement strand
CTCTCTCTCTCTCTCTCTCTCTCTCTACCTAGTGAGGCCCTCCGCAACTTCATGAGACCCAGTTTCAAAATGAAGTATAAAAAAAAAATTGGGCCGGGGGTGTAGCGCGGAGGTAGAACGCCCCTGCGTTCAATCCCCGGTACCGCAAAAATAAAATAAAATAAAATAAAATAAATTAAAATAAAAGAGTTTTCTAAGAGTCACATTAAATGCATTGATTCTATGTTTAAAATAATTTGGTTTTCTTAAGGTATTGATCTGCCTTTGGCAAAGTTTTATATTGACATAACGTTTTAGATATTTGTGTTCCCAAAATGTACAGGACTTCTACAATACAAAATGTAAGATTACTAAACTAATGGCATCTAAAAAAAACAAAATAGTGATAGCCTTTCCAGGATTATATTTATATGTTCCTAATTGCATTATGACCATCTTCTTTATGCAAAGATACAAATGGGATTTGTTTTATTCCTGATAATTCTGCTCTGTGTTTTTCTTAGAAAACTCTGTAACTATTGTTTGTTAGCGTTTAACATAAATGCAACACACAAACAGTGTTTTGAGATAATAGCAGTCACCTGCAAGACAGCTTAAAAGGATCGGTGAAACTGAACTTCTGGGTGTTCAACAACTGAGACTTAGAGAACAACCAGGAAATAAAAGAACTAAGGAGAAACAGCCAATATTTGGCCCTAGTCCTCCAAAGTCAAATAGGACTCAGGGAAGGGCCTCGCTAAAGGCCCCTGCAACTCTGGTGAGCCATCTGACCCCCCAAAACAGGGAGATCACGAAGGCCCCTGAGACTGGGAGCCACCTGCACATACTCTGCAAAAAGGAGGATCATCAGAGAGTAAAATGTCCTCTATGCTTCAAGGAAAGCCAAATGGTTAGCAAGATCATGACCTGTCCCAGCAGATGGCACAGCTGGTAGAGGCAAAGCCTCACCAAGTCCCTAAGAGTAACCCTGAGGAGACTTGACTGGCCTTAACAGCAAAAATGTTAGAAACACTTATGTTTGCCCAACATAGGGCTACCTGCTTGGTCTTGAATACTCAGCACAACAATATAACCAGAGGCAAATGTGCTGTTTCAGGGGAAACCAAAAGGAGCTATACTAAAGTTATTTATATAGTCCTTCTACCTTTAAACTCACAGAAGAATAAAATATGACACCAATACCCAAAACCTCCATCCAGTTAAGTCCTTATAAGATGCTGTAAAGTTAAACCTGTCATTCTTGAGGTTTTACAGGTCCAGGACCATCAGACACTACAAAAAATGGAAGTTTCTATTCCTGTAAACTCCCAGAGGATCTGAGTCCTGCCCAAAATCCTACAGACAAAACAAAACAAAACAAAACAAAACCCTGTTTAAGCTTAGTTAAAAACAACATGCTAGTTTTTTTTTTCAGGTTTTGTGCCACAAAAAAACTTTGCAATGCTATATAGAATGACTCATGGTCTATTGCAAATGGGTTGGCTACCTGGCCTTCAATTTAAAATGCTAACAGGTGGGTTGCCCAAGGAAAAGGGTTATGAAAAAAATTATGGTGAGATATCTAGATTATTGTGTAATGTACTAACATATCAGTTTTTCATGTAGATGCTCACTGAACCACCATGAATGACTTTGAGCCAAGATACCCAGACTCCTTCAGCCCTCCAGTTCCAGCTGGTTATGAAAACAAAATGTCATAAAAAGAATTCCTTCTTCCATGGTCCTCTAGATCTTCCACCCCTGAGACCCTAAACTGCAATAACTCCAAAAGCGCCCCCTACCAGCTCGAAGCAGTTAGAGCAGTCATCGACCCATTCCCTAATAGCAGTTAGGGTCACTTCATCAGCAGAGGACCTGGGAACAGGACAAAAAAAGCCATGTGTATCAACCTTGTTACACCCGTTCCCCTCAGTACCCCCACCCAAATTCGCTTCTTTCCACTCTGCCTTGCTTTCTCTGCCCTTCACGTTTTGCCCCCTGTCCATACTTCCCATAACAGATAAAATAGTGGCGATTCTAACTGTCTTAGTCTTGGGTTGGATACCCTTAATACTTCTGTTTTTCTGAGCCAAAACTGCTTTCTCACTTCTTCCTGGAACCAAGCATATACAGGCAGCCTAACCATCCCTCCAAGGCGATTTAATTGATTATTCCTAGGATCAAATTTCCTCTGGGAAAATAAAATCCAAACTCCTTCCCATGATAGATCAGGAGGCTCTATGACACCCCCTATTCTGGATTCTTGTTGTCCTCAGTATCCTTCTCATTACGTTAGATCAGCTGATGCAAAATTGTTTTATGCCTTCTGGTCAGAATTACTCCGGACACTGTTAGGGCCTGTACACTAGAGACAGTCAGAGGAGCCTGACAGATGTAAAGAAGAAAGCCCCAGCTGTTACACCTCTAACTCATAGAAGATTTAAAACATCTCCTCAAAAAAATCCCCTACTGGGGCATCAAATAAGTAATAGGCTTATCCTCCTTATTCTTTCCTCTATTATGGGCCTAATGGCTCAGGGCTGTCTCCTAACAGCATCTAGCTATAGCAGCAGCATGATATCTGTGGGTGCTCCCTTGATACTCCACTGTTGGACTAACTGCAGCTTGCCTAAAGGTCCTGTCATATGGACAAAGGAGTCTACCACAGTGGATCAAAGAGCCAGGTTTAAAAACTTAACAGATTAAACCAGAGAAAACAACCAAAATTTTTCTATCATCTTGCCACAGGTTACTCTACTAGACACCAGTACCTATAAGTGTGTCAAGTGGCAGTGGGAAAAAAAAAATAACCGCGTCTACCCAACCAGCGTCTACCCAACCAGGAGGAGCCTCTTGGTCTGGTACTTTTTTGATATACAAAGAATCAACTTCTATATTTGTCCAAGTTATTCCAAACTCCACTTCTGCTCTCTGTAGTACTAATTTCTGGACTCACATGGCAGAAAATGTACTAAACACATCTTCCTTCAGTATGTTCAAGCCCAAGTCAGCTAAACAGGTTCTGACCTCACATCTAATTGGTCTTGGCCTAACAGAACAAGGAATCCCAGAGCAGACAAATCTTAATCTAATGACCCTCCTGGATTTTAATGGTCATACTAATAACACTCCTAACAATCTGTTTCCCTTGGTACCATCTATAGAGAGAGTTCCATGGTAAAAGGAGCTATGTCTGTTTCACTCCCCAGTTTGGACTTAGCATCCAGTGCAGGACGTGGCCCAGAACAGGAGCCTGATACACGTGTGTTGAGAAGCCAAGGAACTGAGAAGCTTCGCCGAGGCCACGAGTGCCCACTGACGTCCTTTCTTGGACCCAGTGAGCTTTCCTGCCTCTTAATGGATGATTTGCTCTGTGGGTGATTGACCAGGGGAGAGCAGCAGTTCCCTTGCTTCCCACTCTGGTTTCCTGCACCTCTTCTATCAATCAGTTCTTCCTTGCACTGTCCGCAGGGACTGAACCCTGTGGATCCTACCTGGGCTCTGTCCCTGGAATCCAACCCCTTTTTCTGCCTCTATGTCAGTGGCCTGCATTGTTTTCCACCAGAATTCCTACGGGGCTCCTTGCCAGCACTCTTGCCCAATCCTACTCTTCCTTCCCCTCAGCCTTCAGAGATATTATCGCAAAAATATTTGAAAAATTAAATGAAGAGTTTAATGACTCCCATCTTCCCCCAAACCTAGAGATAGCATCAAGTTCAGACATTTTGGCATGAGATTTCAAGGTGTTTCACAACCTGCCCCGAGGACCCTCTCCCGTTCCTCTCTCATCGCCCACTTGTGCTGCCTGGCCTCTGGAGCAGGGAGTGTTCCAGCGCTGAATGAACGTGCCTACCCTGCCAGGATATCAGAATTGGTGCCAACTATCTTGTCTGCCTGCCCGTCTTTGCCTCTCCTTTGCAAGGCAATCTCCCTCCTCCTCCTCCTCCTCCTCAGCTCTGACTTGAAATGACAGTCTCAGGAAGCCCATCTCGCTCCATTCATTCATCTCTATTAAGACCCTCATCACACTGGTCCTGAGTCTACAGTCACAGTCACTGCCACTGCCACTGCTGCGTCCAGCAAGCCCGGAGTCTCACTGGATGAAATGCAGGAAGGAAGGGGGAAGGGAATCAATTGAAAACTAAAAAAAGAACCAGGTGTAGTGGCATCCACCTGTGATCCCAGTACTTGGGAGGCTGAGACAGGAGGATTCCAGGTTCAAGGCTAGCCTCAGCAACTTAGCAAGACTCTCAGCAACCTAGTGAGACACTGTTTCCAAGTAAAAAATAAAATAGAGCTGGGGGTTGTAGCTCAGAGATAGATCGCCCCTGGGTTCAAAAAAAGAAAGAAAGAAACAGCGAAGTCTATCCCATAGTGAATACCCTAATCCCCATTCCTGACTTCTTACTTCTTTCTGCTTCTTTGTTCCACTGATCCACTGATTATTTGGAAAAGGCTTTTATGAGGGAACATCTATTGGTTATGTCTGCCCGACATTCCTTCCCTCTTCTGGAAACAGCCTCTTCCCTCTGGGAAAGCTTGCCTATATAGTCTGGATTTGATTATGCACACACCCCAGTGGAGCCAGACTTCCCCCCGCAAGGGACCCCATGCCCTTGAACATCAAATGAATGGCACACAATCCAAACAAGGCTATTTAAAATCCTCTCCAAAAGCCTGGCGTGGTGGTGCACGCTTGTAATCCCAGTACTTTGGGAGGCGGAGACCGGAGGATCTGGGTTCGTGGCCAGCCTCAGCTCTCTCTTTCTTTCTCTCTCTCTTCCTCTCTCTCTCTCTCTCTCTCTCTCTCTCCTTAGTGAGGCCCTCCACAACTTCGTGAGACCCGGTTTCAAAATAAAGTCTAAAAAATAGGGCCGGGGGTGTAGTGCAGAGATAGAACGCCCCTGGGTTCAATCCCCGGCACCGCAAAATAAATAAATAAATAAATAAAAATAATAAAAATAAAAAATAAAAAGGGTGAGGGTGTAGCTCGGAGGTAGAATGCCCCTGGGTTCAAGCCCTAGTCCAAAATAAAAAAAAAAAGAAAGAAAATCTGTATCCCTGTGTTAGGGTGAGCACGATAGCTCCATGGAGAGTCCTAAGGAGTTCCCCGGCCTGGGAAGGGGAAACTCACCTCAGGGCCCCCGAGGTCCTTGGCTCTGTGAGGTAAAGAATTTCAACACGCACCAGTTAGAGAAAAGACAGAGGTTTAATTTAGGACAAGGGAGATACATGTTCAGGGAAACGCAGGCCACCTCGAGACGTGAGAGCAGCAGCCCCGAATTCTTACAGTCTCTTTTATAGGCACTGGAGATGGGGAGGGGGTTGGTTAGAGGTACTCGGCAGGAAAATGCCTCCTTTCTTTGAAGTTTTTCTGCGGGCAAAAGATGTGGATTCCCTCGGGACAGGTCTTCCGGGAGCAGAGATGAGCAGAGATGCAGAGTCTGATGGCCAGCAGGTGGCCAGCTGAGTGTGAGACTTTTTAACAACAGGTGTGATTTTTTGGAGTTCTGGTGGAAGGTGAAGTTCTTTCTCTTCCAAAGTTAATCGCCTCAGGAACTTCAGATGTGAAGCTAGCCCATTGTGTTCTTAAAGATACGGGTCTTGCCTCTTTGGGCATGTCCCAGGCAAGCCTCACAGGGCAAGCTAAGGACTCTAGATCTTTTAAAACTGTCCTTTTTTCTCCCAATGTGTCTCCTTTCTGCCTAACATTCTATGTCTTCTATTCTACCTCATCACCTGGATGCAGTCTACGAAGCCTTTGAGGATGTGACCCTTTCTGAACTTGGTTCCTTCCAAATGCAGGCCCTTCCCTGCAGCTGCTCTGAAAAGAATGTTTCCAGCGCTTCCCCCAGCTCTGAAGCGTGTTTGCCTTTCTTTGCCGGGGGCCACTGGACTACAGTTGCTTCACAGCCCATCCCTCTGCCCCTGTCTCCACTTGACCAGCGGCTTGTCGAGGACGGGCTATGTATCTGTAGTGTCTCTCGGTTCACCCCACTTTCTTCCTCTCTCCTGGCTGAGAAAGACAGTGAGCACCCTGACCATTCTGTGAACCCCCAGCTGCACGCTTTCCCCATGGGGGCCTCGAACACTCCTAGGCACTGATGAAGGTGTTTATTTAGACTGCCGCTCAAACACTGAGCAAAACCAACCCCAGTCAGGAGCCAAACTCCTTTATAAACTCCACACCCAGGTGCTGGGATGCACACACACCTAGGTGGAATATCCTTTCGCTCACCGTCCCTTGCGAGGGTTACTGCAGCGCTCTGTAAGTTCCCCTCATGAGTGCCTTGGACGGAGCGCGCTGGCCTCCAGTGCTTCTCTTCAGAATCTCCGCTGGCCCCATCTTGGGATAGTTTGGGCATCACTTATGGGAACTCTCCTGCTTAAGCTTTCCAGGAAATCCAGCCACAGGCTCTGCCAGTTGGAACACAACCTTGTATATCTGATTCCTAATTATCTATCACAGAGCCATTTCAGAAATCAGTGATTCCACTGAATTGATTTCCAGCAAAATGTATGTGGGTGGATGGCATACAGGTCAAAGGCGGCATGAAAAATGGCGCTCGTGGCATGTCTTCCTTCCGACCCAGCTGTATTCTTATTTGTGTGTGTGGTGCTGGGGATTGAACCCAGGAGGGTCATTCTGCCTCTGAGCTACACCCCCAGCCATTTTTATTTTTTAATTTTGAAACAGGGTCTCACCAAGTTGCTGAGGATCTCACTAAATTGCTGAGGCTTTCCTCGAACCTACGATCCTCCTGTCTCAGCCTCCCAAGTACTGGGATTACAAACGTGTGCCGCCATTTCCTGCTCCCAGCTGCATTCTTGACTTGAACTTCCACTATATATATATATATTTTAAATAATTTTCCCTACCCTTTTTTCCCCTTAAGAAGCTTCAAATAATTTCTGTTATTTGCAACTGAAAATGTCTTCCATAAAACATTACCTCATATGCGGATTGAATTGGGCCATTGTATTGATCTGTGCATTTCCACTGTATGTGAATTTTACCTTAGGAAAAAATGACCTCACAGGGTTGCCCTAAGGCCTAAATGAGATAATGTGTGTTTAGTTTTGTGTTAGTCAGTGTGTTAGTCAGCTTTCCGTCACTGTGACCAAAATACCTACACACACGGCTTGGAGGAGGAAAGGTTTATTTTGGCTCACAGTTGCAGAGGCTTCATTCCCTGGCTGGTCAGTTCCAGTGCTCTGGACTTGAGGTGAGGCAGGACATTATGGCAGAAGGGCATGGTGGGGGAAAGCTGCTCCGCTCCTGGCAACCAGGAAGCAGAGAGGGAGAGAGAGTCCAAGGCATGCCCCCAGTGAACTACTTTCTCCAACCACGCCGCACCTGCCTTGGGTTTCCACCACCTCCCAGCAGTCCACTTGGCCACCAATGGACTCATCCACTGATGAGGTCCGAGCACGTGTCATGATCCAGTCACTTCCCAGAGCCCTTTCTGAACGCTGCTGCACAGGGGACCAAACCTTCAACACCTGAGCTGTTCAGGACTTTCCAGATCGAAACTAGAATAGTCAGGAATTGTTTGGAAACAAGTGACTGTAACTCAAACTGTATGAAGTAGAATGTGCATGTTACCAACTCCGTGGGTCTTTGTGCTGTCTACCAGAAGAATCAGATAAAGGCACGTTGGCGTGGAACAAGGCTTTTCATTCTTACTCGTGAACACAAGGGAGGCAGCACGCAGGGAACAGAAACCCCAGGCTGACTCCCACAGAGGACAAAGGTGCACAGCTTAAGTGGCAGCTACAGGTTAGGCAGGGATCTAGTCTCTTGATGTCCTTACATGTAGACGAGGAGTTTTAGTTGAGACAGTTTTTCTCTCTTTCTGGATTGAACACAGGGCCATTCTACCCCTGAGCTACACCCCCCAGCCCTATTTTTAAATTTGGAAACAGGGTCTTGCTGAGTTGCTCAGAGTGTTGCTAAGTTGCTGATGCTGGCTTCAAACCTGCTATCCTCCTGTCTAAGCCTCCCAAGTACTGGGATTACAGGCATGCACCACCATGCCCAGCCAGCCATAGTTCTCTTTATTGCGCTTCTTCGTGAAAGGCACATGCTGATAGAGTAAAGGCAACTATAGGTTACTTCAATGACTGTTCGTGTGCTTGCCCCTTACCATCTTATCATCTGGGAAAGTTCCTAATTGGGTTCTGGAGCAGGACAGATTATGGCCCTACTGGGTTTGATTTTTTTTTTTTTTTTTTTTTTTTTTTAGTACTGCTGATTGAACCCAGGGGCATTCTTTCTTCAAGCTACACTTCCAGCCCTTTTACTTTTTATTTTTAAACAGGGTCTCGGTAAATTGCTGAGGCTGGCCTCGAACCTGATATCCTCCTATCTCATGCTCCCAAGTACTGGGATTACAGGCGTGCATCACCACACCCAGTTTAGGCAACACCATTTGATATGTGGTACAACTATGTGGAAAATGACCACACTATGAAAAGTCTGCAAGGAAAGACACCAAATTGCTATTAGTACCTGTCTTTAGAGGTGGATTATGGTGCAAGCCAGGAAAAGGACCTTCACCAGAACCCAGCCCGCCCTTGTGGCCCCCTGATCTGGGAGTTCCAGTTTCCAGAACTGTAAAAAAATAAAGTTCTGCTGTGTAAGCCACCAGTCTGTGGTATTTTGTTATGGCAATCTGAGCTGACTCATACCTTTGTTCTGTTCTAAGTGTTTTATATGTATTAATTTATTTATACATTAAATCCCCCTAGGAGGTAAGTTTGATTATTACTGCCCTAATTTATTTAATCCTCTTAAACATCATAGGAGGTAAGTATGATTATTATTACCCTCACTCTTTAGATGAAGAAAACTATAGCACAGAGACACTAAGAAACTCCCAAAGTCAACACAGCTGATACATGCTAGCACAGAATCTTTATCAAGGCAGGCTGGCTCCAGAGTCCATGCCTATTGTGTATGTGTGTGTGTGTGTGTGTGTGTGTGTGTGTGTGTATTCGTTCCTGGGGATTGAACCCAGGGGCATTCTACCTCTGAGTCACACTGCAAGCTCTTTTTATTTTTGTTTTTGAAACAGGGTCTCACTAGGTTGCTGAGAGTCTCGCTACTTACTGAGGCTGTCTTGGAACCTGTGATCCTCCTGTCCCAGCCTCCCAAGTACTGGGATTACAGGGATGCACCAGCACGCCGGCTCCATGCTTAATATTTTTTAAGCATGTACTCGAGTAGTTCCTCCTTATCCTCAGGGAATACACCCCAAGACTCCCAATGGATGAAACCACAAATAGTACAAACACTACCAATACTGTGTTTTTCCTATACATCCACACCTATGATAATGTTTAACTTATAAATTAGGCACAGCAAGGGATTAGCAACAATAGTAATAAAATAGGACAATCATAACAATATACTGTAATGAAAGTTATGTGAATGTGGTCTCCAACTCTCTCTCAAAATACCTTGTTGTACTGGACCTAACCTTCTTTTTCTTGTGGTGATGTGAGATAATGTGATACCCACATGATGGCATGAAGTGAGGTGAATGACATAGACATTATGACATAGCATCCGGCTACTATTCACCTTTTACTTGAACGCAAGCACTATGATACCACAATAGTGGCTCTGATAATCAAGATGGCTAATAAGCAACTAATGGGAGGGTAACATATACAGCGTGGATACACTGGGTAAAGATATGATTCACATCCTGAGTGGGACAGAGTGGGGTGGTGAGAAATTTAAACATGTTACTCAGTATGGGGTGTGACACAAAATGTGAATTCTTTATTTCTGGAATTTTCCATTTAAAAACTTTGGGCCATGGTTAACTTTGGGTAACTGAAACTGCAGAAAGTGACACTATGGATCATGGGGGGTGGTGGGGACCGTTATTGTATATGCATTTACACGCATTATTTCATGGTATATCTAAAACTCCATGACCTGAGTATTTTTGTTATTCCCATTTTCCTGTTGAGGAAACTGGGATTCAGAAGGGTTAAAAAATTGGCCAAGGTGACATAACTAGAAAGGATGAAGCTAATTTCAAACAATTTAACATCTACTCTCTTAAACACAAAGTAATTCCAGAGGAATTTTTGCATTTTATCTAACCTCTTTTTTACTTTTTTGGTATTAGGCATTGAACCCAGGGGCATTCTACCTCCAATCTATATCCCCAGTCCTTTTTATTTTGAAACAGGGGCTTGCTGGGTTGCTGAGGGTCTTGCTAAATTGTTGATGTTGGCCTTGAGCCTGTGATCCTCCTCTCCCAGCCTCCCAAATACTGGGATTACAGGCATGCACCACCATGCCCTGCTTGTCCTGCCTCTTTTTTTGGGGGGTGGCAGTACCAGGGATTGAACCCAGGGGCATTCTACTTCTGAGCTACACCCCCAGCCCTATTTTTTATTCTTTATTTGAAACAGGGTCTCACTAAGTTTTGGAGGGCCTCACTAAGTAGCTGAGACTAGCTGTGAACCCGGATCCTCCTGTCTCAGCCTCCCAAGTACTGGGATTACAAGCGTGTGGCACCATGTCTGGCTTTGCTCTTTTCCTTTCATTGTCTCACTATGCTAGAATATCAGTTTCCTGTGGGCAGGAATTTTTTATTTTGTTTACTATGTCTTCCAGTGCCTAGTAAGTTCTCAGTAATCTTCCTTCCTTCCTTCCTTCCTTCCTTCCTTCCTTCCTTCCTTCCTTCTTTCCTTCCTTCCTTCCTTCCTTCCTTCCTTCCTTTCTCTTTCTTTCTTTCTTCTTTCTTTCTTTCTCACTTTCTTTCTTTCTCCTTCCTTCCTTCCTTCCTTCCTTCCTTCCTTCCTACCTTCTTTCCTCCTTTCCTTCTTTCCTTCCTTCCTTCTTGTATTGGGAATTGAACCCAGGGGCATTCTACCTCTGAAGTATACCTGCAGCCATTTTTATTTTTTATTTTGAAACAGGGTCTTGCTAAATTGCTGAGGCTGGCCTCAAATCTGTGATCTTCCTGTCTCAGTCTCCCAAGTACTGGGATTATAGATGTGTGCCACTACACCTGGCTTTGAATATTTTTCTTCAGGGATTTATTTGTTGTATCTGAAGTTAAATACATATCCCCAAACAAAATTTGAAGAAAATAAAGGCACGAATTACTTGGCTTTTTTTTTCTTTTTTGGGGGGGGATGAAACCCAGGGGCATTCTAACTCTGAGTAGTAAGTATCCTTAGCCTTTTTATTTTGAAACATGGTCTTGCTAAATTGCTGAAGGTCTTGCTAAATTGCTGAGGCTGGCCTAGAACCTGTAATCCTCCTGTCTCAGCCTCCCAAGTACTGGGATTATAGGCAAGCACCACCATGCCCATCTTGGAATTTCCTTTTGAATAGATAATATACTCACATGGTTCAGAATTTAAAAGTTACACAAGAGTGAACAGTGAAAAATTGACTCTCAGCCGGGCGTGGTGGTGCACGCTTGTAATCCCAGTACTTGGGAGGCGGAGACCGGAGAATCCGGTTTTGCGGCCAGCCTCAGCTACTTAGTGAGGCCCTCCGCAACTTTGTGAGACCCAGTTTCAAAATAAAGTATAAAAAATAGGGCCGGGAGTGTAGCTCGGAGGTAAAACGCCCCTGGGTTCAATCCCCGGTACCGCAAAAAAAAAAAAAAAAAAATTGACTCTCCACCCTATTTTTCCTAATATTCTGTTGTCCCCCTCCCTGGATACAACTGATGTCATCAATTCCTTTGTAGATTTCCAGAGAAATGTCACCTGTCACTGGTATATTCTCCCATCTTTTGTTATACGAATGCTATACCATATTCACCTTTACATACTGCAATACATATGGCTTTTGTGTGTGTGTGTGTGTGTGTGTGTGTGTGTGTGTGTGTGGTACTGGGGATTGAGTCCAGAGTCATTCTACCTCTGAGCTACACCCCCAGTCCTATTTTTTTTTATTTTGAAGCAGGGTCTCACTCACTAAGTTGTGGAGGGCCTCATTAAGTAGCTGAGGCTGGCCGAGAACCTGTGATCCTCCTGTCTCAGCCTCCCAAGTACTGAGATTACAAGCATGCGCCACCACGCTCAGCCTACATGTGGCTTTTTAAACTGAATAATGTAGCATGATTAAGAAAGAATCAAATGCTGCTGACAAGTGGATTATTCAGTAACATGATTACGTGTGAACTTTTTATATGCACACCGGGGCACATCGAGAATCTTGCGTTTATTTTCTTTCTCACAGCCTTGCAGAAATGAAGTCACACATTGTGGTGCCATTTCAGCTTCTATGGTGAGGGGCCACTAAGGGGGTGGGATAAGTTAGTCTGGAGGATTTATAGGTGGTGTGGGACACACCGGGGGTGCATACTGAGCCTTTCTAAGATGACCGCTAATCTTTCAGATTGGTTTTAATTGCACGTTGATATATAATGTTGTATTAGAGTTTACAGAGAAACAGAGCCAATAGGATGCACATACATCTCAGCCTACATGTGGCTTTTTAAACTGAATAATGTAGCATGATTAAGAAAGAATCAAATGCTGCTGACAAGAAAGAGATTTAAGGAATTTGTTCATGTGGTTATGAGGACTGGCAAATTTAAAATCTGCAGTATGGAGACTGAGGAGAGGTGTGGTGCAGTTCTGGTCTGAAAGCCATTATCCTGGAGACCACAGCAGACCCGGTGCTGCAGGTAAGGTTCAGAGGCACTCTGCCCAGAGTCTATCTGCTTGGCTCAAAACTCACCAGTTTAAAGGTTAACCTCAGCTGGGCATGGTGGCACACACCTGTAATCCCAGTACTTGGGAGACTGAGATAGGAGGATATCAGGTTCAAGGCCAGCCTCAACTACTTAGAGAGATTCTGTTTCAAAATAAAAAATAAAAAGGGCTGGGAGCATAGCTCAGAAGTAGAATGTTCCTGGGTTCAATCCCCAGTACTACAACCAAAAAAGAGGAAAGAAGAAAAAGAAGAAGGAGAAGGAGGAGGAGGAGGAGGAAGAAAAAGAGGAGGGTGGAAGAGGAGGAAGAGGACAAGAGGAAGAATCAATTGAAGGCCTCAGGGAAACCTGGGCTGATGGAGGGTTAGGTGGACTGTGAGAGGTCTTCTTCAGGATTGTATGTACAAAGGGACTTGTTAGACACTGGCTGCACCTTAGGAGTGAAGGGGGCATAAGTATGCACATCCTCTGTCCCTTGCTCCTGCTCTGGGCTCTAGTCATGGCACCCACAGGCTCCACATGGAAACACAGAGAGTGAGTGTCCACTGGGGGGAGCCCGTGTGGGGCAGGAGCGTCCCTCTCTCCTTCCCAGAGAGGAAGATTCTGAGGACATTCCTTGAAGACTCATCAGGAGGACATGGCAGGCTTAATCACTCACGTGAGTGACCAAATTAAGAACATGTCAGCCGGGCACGTGGTGATGCATACTTGTCATCTCAGTACTTGGGAGGCTGAGACAGGAGGATTGCAGGTTTGAGTCCAACCTCAGTAACTTAGCGAGACACTCACCAACTTAGAAATACCCTATTTCAAAAAATAAAAAATAAAAATGACTAGGGGTGTAGCTCTGAGGTAGAACACCACTGGGTTTAATCCCCAGTACCAAAAATAAAATAACACGTCATTGTATCTTCTTTCTCTCCTTCCATCACTTCAGTTTCCAGAACTATTTTCTAAATATAGTCCCTGTGCCCGAGCCTGGCCTCTGGCTGTGCACAACAGGCTACTGTAGGCAGCATGAAGGCTTGAAGCTTTTGTGCTGAGAGCAATGAGAAACTACTGAAGAATTGGAAGCAGGTGCTTTTAAGAGTTGGAAGGGGTAGGCGGTTACCAGGGATAGGATTGAACCCAGAGGCATTCTACCTCCAAGCGACACCCCCAGCCCTTTTTATTTTTTATTTTGAAACAAGATCTCACTAAGTTACTGAAGCTGGCCTTGAATCTGCGATCCTCCTGTCTCAGCCTCCCAAGTACTGGGATTTCAGGTGTGTGCCACCGCGCCCGGCTCCAATCCATATTTTTAAGGGCCCAGAGGGTCCCGTGTGGAGAATGGGCAGGGCAGGGGCGCTGCCACAGGAAGGCCACTCTGGAAGCTCGTGCAGGTTCTAGGTGAAGCAGAGGGCAGCTGGGATGAGGATGTTGCCGTCTGGCTGGCTCTGTCCCTCCGCTGCCAACTGTCATGCACACCAGCACACGGGCCCCTGACCCTAATCAACCTCGTGTGCTGCGTGTCAACCCTGGGCGGATGCTGGGTGGGGAAGGCACCTGTGCTCAGCCCAAGCAGGTGTGCCTGACTTCCCCCGGGTCCCAGTGGGGCCTGCGGGTGCAGGAGTCGGGGAAATGACCCGCTGGAAAGCAGGAGCTCAGGGAGCCAGCGGGACGGAGCAGCAGGGAGGAGGACTTGCTCCTGGGACCCTGGGGAAGGTCTGTGGTGAAGGGGAGCCAGGCTTCCCATGCCTGGGGGAGCCAATCAGTGCAGACCACAAAGGCTGGGCTATCAGTGTAGGGACCCAACGTTATCTAACCGCAGCCGTCTCGAGTCATAAACGCCACGTTGGCCCTGTGTCATCCTGGCCTATCCCCCATGTAGTTTCCCAGCACACTATAGAGAAGCGAAACCATCAGGGTGGGATGTGGGACTTGACTACTGGATCCTGGTGCTGTGGGCGCCAACAGTGTGCCTGACGCTTTGATGTGAGCTTGATATAAAACCAAGCTCACATCAAAGCGTCACATCGAGCTCCGGCCTAGACGGAAGCCCCTCTCCTCTGACCCAGTGGTGGGATCCATTGGTCTTTGGGATCCGTGGTGCTGTCCTGCACCACGCGTCCCCAGTAAAGACCAGACTCTGTAACGAGACTCTGGATCTTTCTGCCTCTTTCTTCGGTCTTGTGGCACTGTTTGCTTATGGCGGTTGGTTCTTTCACAGTCGATTTCCCCAGAACAATCAATCAATATTTATTGAGCCAAAGTCTATAGAACACAGACAGGAAAAGCCAGGAGAATCTGAGATATCATCTTGTCCGGCACCCCTTCCCCAACTGGTAAGGGAAACTGAGGCTCAGAGAGACAACATCTCTTGATCCCAAACTGGCTGATCTCTACACACAGATCCCTTAGCCTGTTCCTGGAATCTGGTTTTACCCTCCCTACAACAACCACTATCCCAACACAGCATTTGGGGTTTCTTTGGAATTTCCCTGGTCCCTCAGAGCATGGGGGCCCCAAAGAGGGCCACCCACCTGCTTAGTGCTCCACCCACTCTGCTATGACCACCACCTCCATCACACTGTCCCCATTGGTCACTTCCTGAAATCCCAGTACTTGGGAGGCTGAGACAGGAGGATCACAGGTTCGCGACCAGCTTCAGCAACTTAGTGAGACTGTTTCAAAATAAAAATAAAATAGGGTAGAGGTGTAGCTGGGAGGTAGAATGCCCCTGGGTTCAATCCCCAGTACCACCAAAAATAAAAAGACTTTATTTTTTATATACTTTTTTTTGTGGTACTGGGGAATGAACCCAGGGGCATCCTACCTCTGAGCTACACCCCCAGCCCTATTTTTTATTCTGAAACAGGGTCTCGCTAAGTTGCAGAGGGCCTCACTAAGTAGCTGAGTCTGGCCGTGAACCCTCCGGTCTCAGCCTCCCAAGTACTGGGATTACAAGCATGCGCCACCATGCCCGGCTCTTTTTATATACTTCAATTGGTGCATTATGGTCTTACAGTCTCATATCATAATGTAGTAAATAGTGATAGTGACATACATGCACACAGCAGTTGGTGAATTTTCCCCCGGGCTCCCTCCCCACTCCCCCCTTCTCCATACAAGATATTGAGATTGGCATTAGTATTCTCATCTATGTACATAACGTCCATGGAAGTGTTTCCTTCATTAATTATCTCTCTCCCCCACCCTCCCCTAGACCACCTCCCTCGCTCCACTGGGGTTTCTCCTCCATTTCCTAAAGTCTCTTTTGTATCCTGATTACTCCCTACCTTCTGTGTATTAGAGAAGACATGACCCTTCACTTTCTGTGACTGGCTAATTTCACTTAACATAATGTTCTCCAGGTCCACCCATTTTCCTGCAAATGACATAATTTTGTTCTTCTTTATTGCTAAATAGAATTCCATTGTGTGTATATCCCATAATTTTGTGACCCATTCATCTGTTGATGGACATCTGGGGTTGGTTCCATAATTTAGCTACTATGAATTGTGCTGCTATAAACATGGATATGCATGTATTACTATAATATTTTTTTATTTCAGTCCCTTTGGAAAGATACCCAGGGATGATATAGCTGGATCATATCGTGGATCCATTCCCAGTTTTCTGAGGAACTCCACACTGATCTCCATAGCAACTGCACTAATTTGCAATCCTACCTTCAATGTATACAAGTTCCTATTTCCCCACATCCCCACTAGCATTTATTGTTTGACTTCTTGATGATTGCCATTCTGATTGGGATTAGATGGAATCTCAGTGTAATTTTGATTTGCTTCTCCCTGATTTCTAATGATGTTGAACATTTTTTCATATATTTATTTGCCATTTGTATTTCTTCTTTTGTGAAGTGTCTATTTAGTTCTATTGCCTATTTCTTGATTGGGTTATTTGTTGTTTTAGTGTTACGTCTCTTAAGTACTTTGTATATTCTAGATATTAGTCCTCTACCAGAGGAGTAGCTGGCAAAGATCTTTTCCCATTCTGTCTGCTTTCCTTTTAGACTTTTGATGATCTCCTTTAATAAACAGGAACTTTTTAGTTTAATGTCATGCCATTTATTTTTTTTTAATTTCCTGAATGTTGGGGGTCTTAGAGGAAGTTTCTACCTGTGCCTATATGTTGGAGTGTTGAACCTATGCCCTCCTCTAGTAATTTCAAAGTCTCTGGTCTAATTTCCAGGTCTTTGATCCATCTTGAGTTGACTCTTGTGCGGGGTAAGAGATAGGGATTTAATTCCATTTTTCTAAAATGGATAATGAGTTTTCCCAATACCATTTGTTGAAAAGGCTGTTTTTTCTCCAGTGTATGTTTTTGGCACCTTTGTCAAAAATCAATTGAGTATAAGTGTGTGGATTTGTTTCTGTGTCTTCTGTTCCATTTGTCTGTGTATCTATTTTTGTGCCAATATCATGCTGCTTTTATTACTGTAGCTCTGTAATATAATTTCAAGTCAGGTATTGTGATACCTCCTGCATGGTTTTTATTACTGAGAATTGCTTTGACTATTCTGGGTCTTTTGTTTTCCCATAAGAAATTTAGGACTGATTTTTCTAGCTCTGTGAAGAATGACATTGGTATTTTGATAGAGATTGCATTGAATCTGTAGATTACTTTTGGTAGAATGGCCATTTTGATAATTCTTCTGCCTATCCAATAGCATGGGAGATCAGAAAGGGACTTTAGATAATCGAGAAGAGTGACCAATATATTCTTTTTGTTGTTGTTGTTGGTGGTGGTGGTGGTATTGAGGATTGAACCCAGGGGTATTCTACCTCCAAGCTATACCCCCAGCTCTTTTTAATTTTTATTTTGAAATAGGGTCTTGCTAAGTTGGTGAGGGTCTCACTAAGTTGCCGAGGCTGTCCTCAAACCTGCAATCCTCCTGTCTCAGCCTCCCAAGTACTGGGATTACAAGCATGTGCCACTACACCGGGCTATTCTTTAGTCCAAAACTGTTTCCTCATGTTCCCTGCAGTCTCTAGTCCCCTCGTGTCCCTTATTTCAGGCTCCAGGTTCTTGCCTTCTCTGTGACCTACTTCCTATCTGCATTAACCCCTCCCTTGCTGTGCTCAGACACAGAGATGCCTAACTTCCTGTCACCCAGTTCCATAGACCTTATCCCACCCTCTTTTTTCCATCTAATCAAATGCCTCCATTGGTCCAATCCTTGGTCCTGCACATCTCCCCTGATGGCTGCCCTGCTCGGGGGAAGGGGAAGGGTCGCTGCCCTGCTCGGGGGAAGGGGAAGGGTCGCTGCCCTGCTCGGGGGAAGGGGAAGGGTCGCTGCCCTGCTTGGGGGAAAGGGAAGGGTCACTGCTCTGCTCGGGGAAAGGGTCACTGGTCAGGACCACCTGCAAACTCTCGTGGATCCGGACGAGCTGCTCCAGCCTCCTCTCCAGCCCCCGAGCACCCTGCCTCAGCTCCTCAGCAAATGCACTGACTCCTTCACAAGGCTGACCACGTCCATCAGAAGGAAGACACCGGCGGTGGCCGCGCCTGCAATCCGAGCTTCTTTGGTCATTGCCAGAGCAGTGCCCCCAAAGGCTTTCTGCACCTGCCTTCCGTGTCGGACTGAGATGCCCCCGGTGGTCATGAGGCGCCGGGAACTGGCTAGCAGGCGCGAGTTGGCTTTGGCTAGCTTGATGGCACGGATGTGCTTACCCATGTCTTGCAGGACTTGAATGCAATTCTTGGTTAAGGAAATAGCTTTGGGTGCGCTCTGACCCACAACCTCTGTGACCGCCACCACCTTGTCCACGCTGGTGGACACCAGGTTGCTGGCTTCAGCTTTGGTCGTCAACCGGATTGAGTGTTCTGCAATGCTTGTGGAAACACTAGTCACAACAGTCGCTGTTCCCAGCCCCATTCCCGTTGCCGAGAGGATCAGACTGGCCCCTGCCGTCACGGGGGCCAGAGCCAGGCCCAGGATGGTCAGGACTCCAGAGACAGCGCCGGCGGTGCTGGCCGCCACGTTGGAGATGGTACAGTCCCTGTGCACCTTGTCCATCTTGTCGGCAAGGGCGCGGAGCTTTCCTATGCGCTCCTCAAGGTCCGTTTTCACCTGAGGAAACTCCTCCAAAAACCTCTCCCTGTCCACCAGATCTTGCTGGAGCGCGTCTTTGTCCTCTGAGGCCGCCTCTGCTGTGAGCTCAATTAGAGCTTCACGGAGTGCTTCTGCCTCGTCCCTGTAACAGCGAATATCAGGTGAGTGAGAAAGGTGATTTGCAGCTGGGCATGGTGATGTACACCTGTGATCCCAGTATTTGCAAGGCTGAGGCAGGAGGATCACAGGTTTGAAGCCAGCCTCAGCAACTTAGTAGGCCCTCAGCAACTTAGTGACACCCTGTTTCCAAATAAGATATAAAATCGAGCTGGGGGTGTAGCTTGGAGGTAGAATGCCTCTGGGTTCAATCCCTAGTACCAAAAAAAAAAAAAAATAGGGTTGGTGGTGTAGATCAGAGGTAGATCGTCCTTGGGTTCAATCCCCAGTAACACACACACACACACACACACACACACACACACACACACACACACACTCTCTTAAACAAACAACCAAAATAAAAGAAAGAAAGAAAGGCAATTTGTGAGCCTGGCATGGTGGTAGTGCCTCTAATCCCATTACATGGGAGGCTAAGACAGGAGGATCAAAGGCTTGAGGCAGTCTCAGCAATTTAGCTAGACTGTTTCTAAGGAAGAAGAGGAAGAAAAAAAAGAACCACCACCACCAACACCACCAGGAGTATAGCTTGGAGGTAGACTGTCCCTGGGTTCAATGCCCAGAACCAACAAAACAAAACAACAACAACAAACAATTTGCTTATCTGTAAAATGGGCTCAATAAGATCTATCACAGAGATTTTTTTGTGTGTGTATGGTACCGGGGATTGAACCCAGGGGCGTTCTACCTCCACGCTACGCCCCCGGCCCTATTTTTTATACTTTATTTTGAAACCGGGTCTCACGAAGTTGCAGAGGGCCTCACTAAGTAGAGAGAGAGAGACAGGGAGAGAGAGAGAGAGAGAGAGAGAGCTGAGGCTGGCCGTGAACCCGGATCCTCCGGTCTCCGCCTCCCAAAGTACTGGGATTACAAGCGTGCACCACCGCGCCCGGCCTATCACAGAGATTTTACTCTAAATCAAATGGAAAATAATTTTACTGATGTACCGAATTTCTCTTTCAATGCTAAATGTGTTTGGTACACCATAGATGCTCTGTGGTCCTTAGTAAGGGGGTAAGCGGGTCCAAGGCATCTTAAGCTGCTCTTTGGCAGTAGGCATTGGGTAGAGGTGCCTCTCGCTCAGGGTCAGTGCTCTCACTACAAAAGCATTTGTAGAGCAACAGTTCTAAAATGAACAAAGAGAAGTGGGATTGGAGCAAAACAAAACTGAAAATCCCACAACAAAGCCCATAATTCTGAGCACGTTAGTGTGTAGGTAAGAGGTAACCTTACCCCTTTGCTGCTGAGAAGTGACCGGTTGGCCCTGGACTGTCCTGCCTACTAGGAATGTCTCGTTTGCCTGGGGACTTTGGCCAGAAAACCATATAGATTGGGCATCCCTAATCTGAAATGCTCCAAAATCTGAAACCCTTTGAGCACTGACATGATGTTGCAACTGGAAAGTTCCACACCTGCCCTTAGGGGACAGGTCATGGTCAGAATGCAGGCTTGCTAAAAATATTGTATAAAATTACCTTCATGCAATGTGTACAAGGTGTAAAGAAACATAAATGAATTTCATGTTTAGACTTGGGTCGCATTCCCAAAATATCTCATTATGTATCTGCAAATATTTCAAAATCAGAAAAAAATTCTGGAATCGGAAATCCTTCTGGTCCCAAGCATTTTGGGATAAAGGATGCTCAGCCTTGGAGGCTTGGGTATCCTTTCTGACCTCCAGAGGAACTGGAGACAAAGGCGCCAACCTCCGGGAGGGGGTGAGACCCAGCTCAGCCACGAGGGTAGTAGGCGATGGGTAACCTTGGTTGTCAGCTTGATGGATTGGGAGACACCAGGAAACTGGTAAAGCACACATCTGGGTGTCTGCGAGAGTGTTTCCAGAAACCCAGGCCTGTGGGTCAGAGAACTGAGGGGGGTACACCTGCCCTGACTGTGGGCAATGTCATCCAATAGGCCGGCCCCGGGTGGAGGCAGAAGGGGAGGCTTCTAACTGGAGGCTACCTGGACAAACCAGCCTCAGCCACGAATCTCTCCCAGGCTTTGGCTTCAGTGAGCAGGAGTCACAGATCTTCTCTCTTCACCAGGTCTCTGAAATACTTAACAGCGTCCTCAATGAAGCTGTTGCTCTCTAGTTGGGAAGAAAAGAGAGAGAAGTTAGAGGATGGTGTTCTGTGGCAGAGCAGTGACCGCAGAGTGTAGGTGTCTCCCCAGTTAGCTGTCACCTGGGGTATTGTGTGTGTGTGTGTATGTGTGTTACTGGGGATTGAACCCAGGGGTATTCTACCTCTGAGCTACACCCCCAGCCCTATTTTCTTTTTTATTTTGAAACAGGGTCTTGCTAAGTGGCTGAAGCTGGAGGTAAACCTGCAATTCTCCTATCTTAGCCTCAGGTGTGTGCCACCACGCCCAGCTTCTGGGGCACTTTTGATGGAGTCCTTGCTGTTATGAACTGAATTGCATTCTCCAAAATTCATATTGTAACTCCCCCCCCACCTCCGGCCCGTGACTGTATTTGGAGATAGGGCCTTTAAGGAAGTGCAGTAATTAAGATTAAATGAAGTGGGGCACGGTAGCGTCCACCTGTAATCCCAGTACTTGGAAGGCTGAGACAGGAGGATCACAGGTTTGAGGCCAATCTCAGCAATTTAGCCAGACCCTCAGTGGCTTACCAAGACCCTGTTTAAAAATATAAAGTAGTTAGGCATGGTGGTGCACGCCTGTAATCCCAGTACTTGGGAGGCTGAGACAGGAGGATCGCAGGTTTGAAGCCAGATTCAGCAATGTAGTGAGGTTCTCAGCAACTTAGCAAGACCCTGTTTCCAAATAAAAAATAAAATAGGCTGGGGGTGTAGCCCAGAGGTAGAAGACCCCTGGGTTTCATCCCCAGTACTACAAAATGAATGAATGAATGAATAGTAAAAAGGGCTGGGGGTGTAGCTCAGAGGTAGAATGCCCCTGGGATCAATGCACGAAGAAGGAGATGGACAAGGAGAAAGAGAAGAAGGAAAGGAGGAAGAGAAAATTAAATGACCGTATGAAGGTGGGCCCTAAGCCACAGGACTGGTGCTCTTATAAGGACAGAAAGAGACAGGCGCTGGATCTCTCCGTGTCTCTCCACACACACAGGACACAGCGAGAGGGCGTCCCTGCAAACCAGGGAGCAGGCCCTCCCCAGAGACCAAGCCTGGCGTGAAGGTGGGCCTGGCCTTCCAGAACTGGGAGAAAATAAACGTCCTTTCTTAAGCCATGCAACCTGGCAGCTTCGTGATGGCAGCCCAAGAAGACTAACACTCCGGAGAAGGGCCCGGGGCTGAGCAGAGAAACCTTCCCTCTCCAGCTCAGGGCAGTCAGGAAGGGAGCCTTTCAGCCCCGCTCCGCAGGACAGTGCCCTGATGGCCTCCATCCACCACCTGCGGCCCGTCATTCACCTGTGCCGCCCCCCGCAAAAGGTGAGTCAACCCACCTGTGGGTTCCAAAATTAGTTTATTGGGTCAAGAGCAGCAGTGTTTTGTTAGTTGTTTGTTTGTTTTCCTTTTTCTTTTTGCGGTACTGGGGATTAAACCCAGGGGCACTCTACCACTGAGGTACACCCCCAGCAGCCATTTTTATTTTTTCGTGTGTGTGGTAGAGGAGATTGGACCCAGAGGCATTCTACCTCTGAGCTACACCCCAGCCCTTTTTATTTTATTTTATTTTTCTTCTTTCTTTTCTTTTCTTTCTTTCTTTCTTAGTGTGTGTGTGTGTGTGTGTGTGTGTATGTTTTACTGGGGATTAAGCCCAGGAGCTCCAAGCTACACTCCCAGCCCTATATTATTTTTTTATTTGGAAACATGGTCTCATTAAGTTGCTGAGAGCCTTGCTAAATTGCTGAGGCTGGTATCGAACCTGCGATCCTCCTGTCTCAGCCTCCCAAGTACTAGGATTACAGGCGTGCACCGCCATATCCCGGCTGCATGAATGTTTTGACAGTGAGACAAATGAATACTGCTTTAAATAAGATCAATAGTGTAATGGTGGCACAGGCCGCAAAGGGCAGGGTTACTGTCCAAATGAAAATGTGGGTGGTTTGCAGGGATTTGGAGGTTGTAGAATTGCAAGCGAGGGATTGGGAACCAGCATATGTATGTGATTCCTGGGACACGATTTAAAATGTGTTTCCTACTGTGTACACCTTAGAGGGGCATTGTTCTTATTTCACAGAAGAAAGGCAGGAAGTGAGTGACTGCCCAGAGACAGCGGCGCAACACGGAGGGCCTGGATCCAAGGCCAACCACCAACACTTTTTTGATGTTACTTTGAAGACTCATGTTTTTAAGTTCCTGTGATTTCTGCATTCTACTATATAATGTACTTATGGGATTTTTTATGTATGTATGTACATACGTATGTATGTATGTATGTATTTAAAAACAATGTTTTTCCAGACATGATGGTGTTGCACACCTATTATTCCAGTACCTGGGAGGCTAAGATATGAAGATCATAGGTTTGAGGCCAGCCTCAGCAACTTAGTGAGACCCTGTTTCAAAATAAAAAATAAAATAGGGCTGGGGATATAGCTCAAAGATAGAACATCCCTAGGTTCAATCCCCAGTACCATAGTGATGATGATGATGATGATGATGATGATAAACAAAAATAAATTTTAAAAAGGCTGGGGGTGTCGCTCAGAGGGAGTGTCCTGGATTCAATCCCCAGTACCTAAAATAAAATAAAATAAAATAAAAAAGGGCTGGGGTATAGCTCAGAGGTAGAATGCCCCCTGGGATCAATCCCCAATACCCCACACACTGATAATAATAATAATAATTATTATTATTAATGTTTTAAACTATACACTATCGAATAAAACTATCATGCACAGAGGATTCCTGCTGCCAATCATGGTGCTTAAGACCCGCAGAGGAAGGTTCATCAGGTGGTGGCGATGGGGCTGGACCCTCAGCTCTGATCCTGTGATCTCGCCATGTCTCAGGGGACACAGTTGAGGTCATTAGATCAGTCCCTGCCTGAGGCCGGGAGCAGGTGCTTGTCGCTGGCGGGCAGGTGCTGTGTTAGGGCACAGCTGGGGAAGGGGGCCACCTGGAATGGACGCGGTCCAGGCAGAGGGCAGAGAAGCAGCAACAGGGAGGGCCTGGCCTGGCCACCTGCACATTCACACCTGTCCTCACAGCCCGGGGCAACGCTGCTCTCAGGTGACGGTGGGCTGAGGACAGGGGATCAGGGTCACAGATGGCAGGTGGCAAAGGTCACACTGGGGGCCTGGGATGGATGCCTGAGTCACTCAGGGGAGTCGGGCCGCCCCAGGGGGAGCGCTGTCAGGGAGCGGCCTCCTGGTGGGTGAGGTCCCCAGGCCAGAGGTGGGTGAGAGGGCAGAGCCTCTGGTGGCACTCTAACCCCCCTCCACCTCTGTCCTCTTCTCTCCTCCCCCACCCTGCCCCCTGGGGTGTCCTGGCTGCACCTGAGTGCAGGCTAGGAGGCAGGTGAGGAGGAAGGGAGGCCTGGCCATGCTCCTAGGGGAGGACCAGAGAGGAACACTACAGTCAGGGCAGGGAGACGCCTCTGGGGCTCGGTCCTTGACCCCTCTGCAGGCCAACTCTGCTCTGAGACCCTCCCATGGCTCGAGCAAGAACAGGAAGCGAGGCTACCTGAGCAGGCATTGCGGGCTGTGGGGGCCATGGCGCCGGCAGGTGTCTCTGAGAGCTTTGAGTATCTTCTGAGGGCTCGGTTCCGCTGCTGGAGGCCTCGGGGCTGGAGGGGAGGAGAAGACAGATGGTGGAGGGAGTGTGAGCCCGCACAGGGCGGAGGCCAGGGCCCTGCCTGTTCCTCCAGTTCCCTCTGAGGCAGCAGCAGACGCTTCACATGAGGTGTTTCTCTGCTCACGGGGCTCTGCGGCTACTATTGAAAGTTGGTCGCCTTGCTCCATCGCCCGCTGTCTCCTCTCCAGCCAAGGCAGAGGCCACGTGTCACATAAAAACAGTAGCATCTGTACACAGGATAGCAGACAAGAAGGAAGGTTCTGGCAGCTACCTGGCTTGGAAGGTTTGTGTTTACTAATGATGGCAGCTAGTGTTTATCGAGTGTCTCTGACGTGCGGGCTCCCCACACGCACCTCATGCGATGCTCACATACTCCAGGAGCTGAGCACCAGTGTGGCCCCTATTTTAAAAGCAGGGGACACCCCAAAGGCTAGGGAAGGTGCCCGAGTTTTCTAGAACAACAGTTCTAGAGCCTGGACTTGAACCCAGGACTCTGATCCAAGTCCCGTGATGACCATGCTCTACTCCCTTAAATATGTAAAAAGATTTGCTCACGTATATATGTTCATTGTCACTCTTCTCATTCCAAATCAGTGTCTCCTACCCTGTGGCCAAGTCCCCGTCTTGGTGAATTTACCCCTGTGCTTGCTAAAGCCTGTACCCTTCTTGCTTTGCCAGCTCCTTCATCCCAGGAGGCCCTGCGTCCTGCCAGACCCTGGCCCTGGCCTGCTGCCTGCCTCTGCTGTCCTCCCTGATGGGCGGACCTTAGGTTCTTTCTAATCCTTTATGTAAATAATAGTGAGGAAAACTTTGCCTGCATTTGCATTTATTTCCTTAAGATATTTCTAAAAGTAGAATGACTGGGTCAGAGGCTATCAACATTTAAACATGGAGCAGGGCATGGTGGCACATGCCCTATTTTATTTTTATTTGGAAACAGGACTCACTAAGTTGCTGAGAGCCTTGCTAAATTGCTGAGGCTGGCTTTGAACCTGTGATCCTCCTGTCTCAGTCTCTCAAGTACTGGGATTACAGGTGTGCACCACCACATTCACCTCCCTTTTTAGTTTTGAAACAGGGTCTCACTAGGTTGCTGAGAGTCTCAACAAATTGTTAAGGTTGGTCTTGAACCTACAATCCTCCTGTCTCAGCCTCCCAAGTGCTGGGATTACAGGTGTGTACCGTCACACCTGGATAACCTCTATTCTTTATAAATTATCGGGTTTCTGGTATTTTGTTACAGCCACAAAAATGGATTGAGACACCCTGTCTTAGTTGTGAGGAGTGTTCTTTCTTTACCAAGTACAGTGTTATCCTCATTCTGGTCTCCTCTCTATATATAGGATTTAAAGATACTCATGGACAGAATTGCCTCCACTTTCTGCAGCACACATCCACCCAACCAGCAGATCCGCCTCAGCCGCTGTCTTGGCTCTCTGACTATCTCAGTGACATGGTGGCTCCCAGGGTCCCTGGATGAATGTCTACTCAGTGCAGAAGCCACCCTCCCCTCTGGGGCACTGGACATCCAGGTGTCTGGCTCCTGGGGCCCCCTGGCAGCTAGCAATGACTGGGTAACCCAATCCTGACCAAGGAGACCCAAAGGGAAGTTGGCCGAGGGGCCTCTTGCCATAAGGGACAGGGGCGACAGGAGGGCTGCTGCCCCTTCCACATTCTCACTAATCGGATGCTGCATGACCCCAGTGACATGGCAGTGCATTGAGATCATGAGACAAGAGGATCACGAGCCAACCCATGCCCGTGAGTGGGTGGCAGAAAGAGCTGGGGCCCTGGGGACTTGGCCCAGTCCTGAGTCTGCACCCGCTCATCCTTCCCTGCCCTGTTTGTCCTCCCTTATCCGGGGCCTCAGCTGGTGCTGGCGTGGGACGGTGCTCTCTCCTGCTGACCCGGTGCAGTCCTCCTGAGGCTGGTCCACAGGCTGCTTAGTTCCCAGGAGAGGAGGGGAGGCACAGGGAGGAGGCCGGGCCCGGCAGAGCCCTCCCTTCCCATCACCAGGAGCCAGAGCTCTCCACGTGCAACTCAACAGAGGTGCAGGCAGAGCCACTCCTCTAATGGCTGCAGGTATCCTCCTTGTGCACAGACACAGGGAAAGAGGGGTTCAGACTGCATGCTCCTCCTGAGGACTCCTTAACGACCTCCCAGGGTCAGAGCCCCTTGGCCCAGCACCCCGCTGCAGCTCCCCCTTCCTACCTCTCCTGCCCTTGAATGCTCCTTGGTGCCAGCAGCTTCTAGGACTCCCTGTGTTCTTGACCACAGTCACGCAGCCTCCAGGCCTCTCCTGGGGCTGCTCCCTACCCACTGCTCCCTTCCCCAGCTCCTGCAGCCTCCTAAATGCTGGCCTCCCAGGCCCTCCTAGAACACTATGCTTTCTTTTTTTTTTTTTTTTTTTTTTT
>PVJS01026379.1:0-27051 GCA_004027185.1 Glis glis | reverse complement strand
TGCTCTGTGGGCGTGGCCATGTCCCCAGGTGCTCTGTGGGCGTGGCCGTGTTCTCCCGCCCCTGGCGTTGCTCTGTGGGCGTGGCCATGTCCCCGGTGCTCTGTGGGCGTGGCCATGTCCCCAGGTGCTCTGTGGGCGTGGCCATGTCCCCGGTGCTCTGTGGGCGTGGCCATGTCCCCGGTGCTCTGTGGGCGTGGCTGTGTTCCCCCGCCCCTGGCGGTGCTGGTCAAGTGGCACCTTCCCACAGGATGCCATTGCTCACCCAAGCGTCGGACATTCCCTTTCCTGGCCCGGAAGCCTCTCTAAGGTGGCTTCATTCTCTTGCCTCTCCATAGCTAACCTGCACCTACCCTGCCGGCGCATGGTGGCTATCTATGTACAGAGCCGCTCCCTGGCATTCTGGGGAAGGAGGAGGTCGTCCATTGAAATCTAACAGCACCAACATCACGCACCGTGTTGCTGGGCTCGCACCGCCTCTCTGGGGTCAGGCTCTGGTCCAGCATTCACATGTGCAGCTGGAGAAGAGAGAGATTGACTGAAATTTTCTTGGGGGCTCGCGGGCCAGCACCCACCGGGGCTCCAGCTCAGGGTTCTTTCTGCCGCCCCACGGCCGCTGTGGCACATCCAGCGCACCTTTCCCGTGCTCAGCCGTGCTCAGCTAGCTCACGTGCCTCCCCGGGTGAGCGGCAGCAACGGGGGCCCCGCACCGGCGGGCGCGGGGACACCTCGACTCCTGCTGGACCGGCGGGATGGAGCGGGGTCGAGCATCTTGCACTCATCCCAATGTTCTGCGACGACGGTATTTTTTGAGTCTTTGAGTCTGGCTTGCATATTTTTCTCTTTTTTTGCTTTGATTGGGCCAGCTGTTACCTCACGAGGCTGGTAGCGTGCCTTTCCCTGGCAAAGCGCCTTCCCCAGATTTCCTGACATCTTTCTGGATACTTTGTGGGTCCTCAGCTGTGTTATGGATAATTTACGTTGTCAGATAAATGCCCTCAGGATAAATGAAATATTAATAATGCTATAATGCTAATTTAAAAATACCCATTGCACATATTTAATAGAATCCTCTCTGGGCTTTATCCTGGCCTTTAAATCAGGTCCAACAATGTCTCCACCATAAATCAAGTTATTCTTTCAGCCCAGTAGAGAATTTGGCAGGAAAATATACCATAGGATAGCACAGTATAGGAAATCTTAGCCCATGCTTTTAAAATTCTTATTCCCTTTGTGACACTTGGAAATAAAATACCATTTTTAACCAGTTATCCATGGGAAACAGTTAACCAAGCAGTAATCGGTATTGGCTTTAGGATTTAGAAAAACAAAATTTGGAGGCACCTTCATTGCCTGAGGGTTTGTATAGCCTTGCAAAATGCAATCTGATTCCAGTTATCTTTCTCTGTCCTGTCCAGCATCCTGCCGCTGGGCGTGAGGGGCCAGACTGCCTATGTGGCTGATGTTAAAAGTAACACATGAGCCGGATGTGGTGGTGCACGCTTGTAATCCCAGTACTTGGGAGGCTGAGACAGGAGGATCCGTGTTCGCGGTCAGCCTCAGCTACTTAGTGAGGCCTCCGCAACTTAGTGAGACCAGGTTTCAAAATAAAGAATAAAAAAATAGGGCTGTGGGTGGAGCTTGGAGGTAGAATGCCCCTGGGTTCCATCCCCAGTACCGCAAAAAAAAAAAAAAAAAAAGAAAAGTAACACATGTCTATGAAGGAAACACTCAACAAAGTATGTTTAGGTTTATACAATGATTATTCCTTAGCTTTTTTCCTGATTAGAAAGGTGAATAGTTTTGGTTTTGAAAATAGGGAAAATACATAAAACTATAAATAAGAAAATAGAAGTCCTACTTTCTTAAACTCTACATATGAATGAGAGCAGGTGGTGTTTGTCCTTTTGTGTCTGGCTCATTTCACTTTGCATAATGTCCTCCAGGTTCACCCACATTGTTACAAACGACAGAATCTCCTTCTTTTTAAAGGCTGCGTATTATTCCACGGTGTTTATATGCTACCTTACATTCATCCAGTGGAGGACCTTTAGGTTGTTTCCATATCTTAGCTATTGTGCACAATGCCGCAGAGAATGTGGGAGGAAGATGTCTCTCCAACATACTGATTTCATGTTCTTTGGCTATATACTCAGGAGTGGAATTGCTAGATCATATGCTAGTTCTATTTTTAATTTCTTAATGAACCTTCATGCTATTTTCCATAATGGCTGTGCCACCAACCGTGTGCCGGGGTGCCTTTTTCTCCACATCCTCGCCAACACTTGTTATCTTTGTCTTTTTGATAATATCCATTCTAACAGGTGTGAGGTGACATTGCATTGTCATTTTAATTTGCATTTCCAGTTAGTGATGTTGAGCATGGGGAGAGACTGGGTCGAATGACACAAAACTTCAGTTGGACAAGTTCAAGAGAAGTGTGGGGCACCATGGTGACGCGGTTAGTAACAATGTGTTGTGTTCTTGAAAATCACTAATGGCGGATTTAAGGGTTCCTACCACAAAAATCAATAAGCATGTGAGATAATTTATATGTTAATTAATGGGGCTTAATCATTACACAATGTATACGTGTTTTAAAGTGTCATGTTGGAGCCGGGCGTGGTGGTGCACGCCTGCAATCCCTGTACTTGGGAGGCTGAGACAGGAGGATCACAAGTTTGAAGCCAGCCTCAGCAACTTAGAGAGGCTCTTAGCAACTTAGTGAGGTTTTTATTTCCAAATAAAAAATAGAAAGGGCTAGGGGTGTAGCTTGAAGGTGGAATGACCCTGGGTTCAATCCTCAGCACCACAAAAACAAACAAACAAACATCAAAGTGTCACATTGTACATGATCCATGTGCACAATTTTTGTCAATTAAAAATTAAATAAAAAATTTAAAGATTATAAAAGCAAAAAGTAAGAATCCCTCATCATTTGCATTGGAAACCCAAAGACCGTGTCTGTTAGTGGTTTTTTTTTTTTTTTGCGGTACCGGATTGAACCCAGAGGCATTCTACCTTCGGGCTACACCCCCAGTCCCATTTTTTTTTTTTTTTTTTGCGGTACCGGGGATTGAACGCAGGGGCATTCTACTTCCGCGCTACACCCCCGGCCCTATTTTTTATACTTTATTTTGAAACTGGGTCTCACGAAGTTGTGGAGGGCCTCACTAGGTAGGTAGGTAGAGAGAGAGAGAGAGAGAGAGAGAGGGAGAGTGAGAGAGAGAGAGAGAGAGCTGAGGCTGGCTGCGAACCCGGATCCTCCGGTCTCCGCCTCCCAAAGTACTGGGATTACAAGCGTGCGCCACCACGCCCTGCCCCAGTCCCATTTTTTATTCTTTATTTTGAAACAGGGTCTCACTAAGTTGCTGAGGCTGGCTATGAACCTGGATCCTCCTGTCTCAGTCTCCCAAGTCCTGGGATTACAAGTGTGCGGCACCACGTCTGGCTGTCTGTTAGTGTTTTGATGTGCTTCCTTCTCGTCCTCTTTCCTTTCTCCTTCCCTCTTCTTTTCAGCCTTTCTTTTCTTTTGCGATGTTGGGATCATATTATGTACATGGTTTTTGCATCTGGTCTTTTCCCCCCAAGAATGTAATGTATATTCCACATCACCAAAGATGCTGGGCCGTGACCTTTGTGCACTCTGGGTAGAATGTCTCTGCGCTAGGTCGGAGGGACTTCAGGTGGTGCCTGTGGGGGCCTCTGAGTGGAGTGGGAAGAACCACTCATAAACAGTCTTGCCCATGACAAATATTGATTTTGATGCAGTACCTGAGCCGTTTTCTAATTTGAAAATATTTTAAGCTGAAACAGATTCCATGCCATTTGTCCTGTTGTGAAGAGTCTAATAATATGATATTTTGGGATTGGGTATTTTACTTGGAAAGTTACATAAGTACAGAAATTCCAGCATCTCCAAAAAAAAGAGGAAAAAGAAAAGAGGTTGAGTTTTAGATCTGTGTACGGGCATATTCTAAGAGACTCTTTTCTTTCTGTCTGTTTAGCTTGGTAGTGTTCTAATCTTTAATTTGTGGCTCCTCCTAGCATTTACAAATTAAAAGGGTTGTTTCTTTCCTGGGACTAAAACAATTGTTTAATTACAGTCCTTGGGATGTTTTACAAACTCCGCGGCTCTGTTCTGAACAGAGAAAAGTGCTAGAAGAACAATCCGGGGAAGCCATCATGACTAAAGCTCAGGCCAGAGAGAGAAGGAAAACATTTCCAAAATATTTTCTTTGCAAGAGAATATGTGTGCTTCAGAATGCCAGTGCAGGCAAGGCCTTTATTTTATTTCTAATTTTTGCTTCATAATGCTGAGTTTCCCTCACAGGAGTGGAATGTCCTAATTTTCTTCTTTCTTTCCTTTCCTTTCCTTTCCTTTCCTTTCCTTTCCTTTCCTTTCCTTTCCCTTTCTCTCTCTCTCTCTCTCTCTCTCTCTCTCTCTCTTTCTTTCTTTCTTTCTTTCTTTCTTTCTTTCTTTCCCTCTTTCTTTCTTTCCTAAGGAAAGGATTTTAAGTTCTTTCCCTTTTAGGATATTTTAAAATAATGTCTTAAGAAATGGGTTTTGTCCCTAAATGTACAGTTAATTCTTGGTATTCATGTTTGGGGAAAAAGTAAGGTTTCATATACCTAAATTCTTTTTTTCAGGTGATTACAAAATCTTTGGCTACTCAAGAAATGCTGCGTTGATCAAAAACAAGACAAATGAGTCACAGAGAAAAAAGATGGTGGAAACGAGGGCAATTAAAGGTAAAGAAAAAAAACCACTCCCCCACTGCCACCCCCCAAATAATCCTGGCCCTCTGTTAGGGTCTTCATATGATTTGTTCCTCTGAATTAATGCAGTTTAATCCCCAAAGTCTTATGTTAATGAAATTAAGAGGGCGGAAACTTAATCGAACTATGGCGTCTAGAGGTGGGCTTCTGAGAAGTGATTCGATTGAATTGGGTCATTAGGGTGGCGGCCCCATGAGTGAGTCCTGAGGGTCTCATAAGGAGAGGGAGACAGACCACACAGAGAGAGACGCAGACACTGCCACCGTGATGCGATGCAGACAAGGGTGGGCGGGTTCGCCAGAGCCCATGACTTGCTGCTTGGACTTTCAGCCTCCAAGCTGGAACTTCTTTTCATTATAGAGTAGCCTCTTTTCTTTATGAAGTATCCTGTCTCTGGTATTTTATTACAGTAATGTAAAGCTGCCTAATAATATACCTTTCTAATTAAGATTTTTTTTAAAAAAAGTATGTATGCGTAAATACTTTGTATCATTAATGTTTGGCATTTGTGGCCAAACATTTCAAAGGCCATTCTTGGGTCCTTTGCTATACCTTGAGGAATTATGTTGGCTCCGTGTGACACCCTTGACTGTTTCTCCCAAAGGGGAGCCGTCTCTCCCCAGCACTGATCCTGCTGCCCACACTGGAGGTTTTGGAACTGCTGCCCCCAGGTCCTACTGCCTCCACAGCGCCTCTCTCTTCCACCTTCCAGAAGACCCAGACAGCCAACAGCAATATCTATAGATCTGTGCTCTTACAGTATTTCTATTCTTGTGTGTTACTCCTCAATTTGTTTTACAGTCCTTTTATAGTGATTTTACCCAAATGCAATTGAAACTTCAATTCTAGAGGGACACACAGGGAAAGAGCCTTCGTATTCACCAACCATGCCTTAAAAAACATAAACGAAGCCAGGCGTGGTGGCACACACTTGTATTCCCAGTACCTGGGAGGCCGAGACCGGAGGATTGCAGGTTTGAAGACAGCCTCAGAAAGTAGTGAGACTCTCATCAAACTAGCAAGACCTTGTTTCAAAATAAAAAAAAAAAAAATAGCTGGGTGCGGTGGTGCACGCTTGTAATCCCAGTACTTGGGAGGCTGAGACCGGAGGACCTGGGTTCATGGCCAGCTTCAGCTATTTAGTGAGGCTCTCCACAACTTAGTGAGGCCCTGTTTCAAAATAAAGAATTAAAAAAAATAGGGCTGGGGGTGTAGCTCGGAGGTAGAATGCCCGTGGGTTCAATCCCCAGCACCACCAAAAAAAAAAAAAAAACAACCAACCAAACAAACAAAAAAATAAACAAAAACAAAAAGGTAGGAGAATGTTGGCTCTTGTCAGATTTCTCTCAGAAATGGGGAGCGTGAGCCGGGCGTGGTGGTGCACGCTTGTAATCCCAGTACTTTGGGAGGCTGAGATAAGAGAATTGCAGGTTTGAGGCCAGCCTCAGCAATTTAGTGAGACCCTCAGCAACTTAGCAAGACCTGTTTCAAAATAAAAAATAAAAGGAAGGGATAGGGTGTGGCTCAGAGGTAGAATGCCACTGGGTTCAGTCCCCAGTACCCAAACAAACAAGCAAACAGACAAACAGTGAAATCAGGTTGTACTTAGTCAATTGACTAAGGGCCTTTATGAAAAGTAAAAATTTATTTATTGGGACTTATTTTTTCTCAAAGTTGCAATATTTTATATAATATCAAGATCATCCACTTGGAGGATTTTTGCTTTCTCAACAGTACCGATCACCACTTGTTCAGTGTTCCGATGAGCATAGCGTTGTGAGAGGTTTCTTGGGCACATTTCAAGTCCGCCCTCACACACACCTGATGTGTAGACAGAGGGCCACCCAACAGTGGCTCCACCTAGGTACCAACCAGTTACAACAGGCACCGCCAGAGCCCACACTCACGCCTGTGCCGGCTGCTCAAGGCCATCGGCCATCGTGTTTTTCTTTATCTCCCGACATCAAATACCTGGTGACTTTACCAGGCCCACGCAACTCTCCAACACTCTGACACCAACCAACAGGGGTGTCCTACGATTCAGGGTAATTCTGACACTAGCTACCTGGAGTCAGTGTCACACTCCACCAGTTCAAGGGCTCCATCCCCAAGGGCCCTCACTTCAGTTGCTAGTTGCGAGTCCCAGGTCCCCAGGTCACCTACTCTTGGGTCCACTTGACTGCAAAATCGAGCAGTTCCCACAATTTCCACTTCAGGTTCAGTAGTTTGCTGCCGCGACTCACAGAACTCAGGAAGGCACCATACTTACTACAGAGGATAGAGATGGGCAGCCGGGGGAAAACGGACACAGGTCCAGAAGGGTCCCAAGTGTGTGAGCCTCTGTCCCTGTAGAGATGGGGTGCACTACCCTCCTACACATCAGTAATCTCACCAACCCAGCATCTCTCAGAACCCCAGCAGTTAGGGTTTATGGAGACATGAAGGGTTAAATCATTGGCCATTGATGATTAACTCAATCTCCAGCATCTCTCCCCTTCCCAGGGGTTGGGGGCTGAGACTGAAGGGTCCACATGGCTAGTCAAGGCGAGATCTTTCCAGCGATCAGCCGCATCCTGAAGCTGTGCTGGGGGCTTGTCAGGGACCATTGAATTAGAACAAAAGATGTGCTTATCACTCAGGAACTTCGGAGGGTTTAGGAGCTCAGTGCCAGCAACGGGGGCACAGACCAAATATCTATCTTCTTACAGCACAGTAGTGTTACCTTATCTTACAGATATATGACTACAGCTTCTAGAGGATTAGGTGGTCCTTTCTAGCTTCCCAGGAGGAAGCTGGGACTCTGGTTTCTGTCTTAGGTCCCACTCTGCACCTGTGCTCACACTTGGCCCTGTCACCTCCTTCTCTGGGCCACCATGTCCTCTCCAGCTGTACCCACCCCAGACCACAGGGAGCCAGCAGCTCCTGGCCACACTGGACAAACATCTTTGTGTCTACACTAGTCTTTCTCGGAGTTTGTCTCCTTGGGCGGATCCTGTGCCTGTTTTCCCAGGCCAGAAGGATGACCAAGGGGGCATCTGTGTGAGGGAGCATGGCCATGTGCCCAAGGTGGCCATGTGGATGGTGTAGGAGCCCCCAGCACACAGGACAGGACTAGGGGTGGGGAAGGAGGAGCGGTAGGGGCCATGGGTCAGGAATCTCCATTTCTCTTCTTGCACCAGCCCTGCATACGTGTCGGTTGTAACCATCCTGCAGGACTGACCCTGTTATTACAAAATGCTTCTTTTCCCTTTGACCCTGTGTTCTAGTCCACACTTGATGCTATTATAGCTAAAGTGACTCAAATAAAGTTTGCTTCTACATAGTAAGGCGTTGGCATTTTGAAATGCAAAGGGAGATGAGTAGAGTTCTGTTCAATGTCAAGATGTCAAATAATAACATAAATCTGGACCCTGAAACACAAAATCATAAACATACACATTACCAAATGAAACAAATGTTAAATATTAAAAGGTTTCAGACAACGATTCAAGTTCTGCAAGTCTCAAAGGCAGATAAAATAGAAAATAAAAGGCTCCCACAGTGACGTAAAACTATCACATCATTAACTACTAAATATTTGAGGAAAGATCATTAGAACCACAAAAGTAAATTAGAAGTGCTCTTTTAAAAATCCATAACATACCTCTGAACCGGTAAAAGAGAACAGATGTCCAGTTGGCTGCAGAGACGGTCGATGGTGTGTGCGGGGGAAGCGCTTTGGCAAGGGCTGAACTTGGATCCTCCTGGTCTACAGGTGCGTGGACCCTTTGCCGATCTGATTGGTAGTGCCATTTGCAGTGAACGCTCGGTTAATCTTCTTGGGTGAGAGTGCCCGGGATGGCGGTGGTCTAGCTGGATCATATACTCTTGGTCACTGGGATGGGGGAGCTGGGAGAGATTTTTGGTCCTCGTTTCCCTGCCTCTCTTCTGCTCCACATACCTCTGTTCACCCAGACTCTGGGTAGCACAGCCTCGTCTTTGGGAGAATCCACTCTGCCTCCTATGTTGTTATCCATCCTTTTTCTCATTCAGCACTAACACTGGTTGTAGATCTGCTCTCCAGATGTCCCTCTTTATATCACAGAATTGTTTCACCATCTCCATCACTGGAGGGCAGGACAGGGTGGCATCCAGAACTTACATATTCCTCGCCCTGTCACTTTATCCCCGATGCATTGGAAATACCCCAGATTTCCCCACAGGAGACTTGAAGCACAAACAGTTGTTTACAAGTTTAGGTCCTGGCTGGTTACGGAACTCAGGAAAGAGTTCAGGTGGAGTGGCCGCCGCAGCTGTGATGTGTTTGTGGTCTCGGATACCCACGCCCCTGGCTCCACTCCACTATAGACAGCTCGCTGGGTCCTGTCATGTGAAGTGAGAATTGGCTGGCTCCCGGGAAGGGCGCTGAGAATCCCGGGAGTCCTCGGCTAGAGTTTCTTGGTTATCCTTCAGTCTCCGAGCCCAGTTGAGGGTGGGCCGGAGGGTTGAGATCACGTCTCTGAGCTGAATGGAAATAGTGTGTCTGTGTGTTAGATGGATTTAGTTTCTCATGAAATTCCCAACTGCGTCTCCTTTTATCTCTCTGGTTGGAGAAGTTTTAAGGGAGATCTTGGGAACTTGATTATTCGGGGCAGTGCATAGTGTGTAGCTCAGTAATCGATTGTCAAAACAAGCGCTGTGTAACAAATTAGTGGCTTAAGACAGTAAGCACATGTGTAGCACCTCTCCCAGTGGGTTGGCCACGCGCATAGACCCTGGCCCGGCATTCCTGGCCAGGCTGCCTCCCTCCTCTCTAGGCTTTGGTTGTCTTAAAGGTGACCTAGCACGGTCCTGGCTGGGTGGCCGGAGTCACCCAGTTCCTGCGAACATGGCTCTCCTCCTCGCATGTCAGCCTCCCACGTTCTCATAAGTTAACAGGAAGCACGTGGGAGCGCTTCAAGCCCTGAGACTCTGGCTGGGAATCGGCACATCACCCTTCTGCATTCTGGTGGGGAAGCGGGTCCTGGGCACAACCCCAAACTAGAGTCGGGTAGAATTCCTCCATCTTTGGAGGGAGGAGCCACGGAGTCACAGGGCTAAAGGCGGGAATCCTGGGAAGGTTGGAGAATTGGACCCTCACGGAACTCCGCCATGGCGCAACAGCAAAACAGAAGCATGTATCTAGAACACTTACAGGGTGTCTCGTTTCTATTATATATGTACAAGAAACCACCCCCAAACATACTATCTTAAAACAACAACCCATCCAATGTTTGCCATGATTCTGTGGCCAACTGGACTCAGCCACACGGCTCTGCTTTCCTGGCGTGGGCCGGGGCCATAGTCCTCTGAGAGACCAGCCTCTGGAGGCTTCCTTACAGCCAGCCATGCACCCAGCCCTCCTCCACGTTGTTGTGCTACCCAGGGCAAGGGGACTGGGTCCAAAAAGCAGGAAGGGGAGCTTCCTGCTCCATTCAGGCCTGGGCCTACCACTACAGAAGGTCCCCTCGCTGTGTGCTCCAGGGCAAAGGCAGCCCTAGGTCAGCCTGGGTTGAGGGAAGGTGACAGGCCTGCACTACTGGTGGGAGCAGTTGCTGTGTGAGCAGAGCAAGGAGCTGGGCGGGATGAGCCACCCCAGAGACTGTGACACTCTTAGGAACAGCATTACGTTCCTGGAGTCTGGGCCACACAGTGGACCGCCCTCCTCCTGTCAGGAAGGCTGAAGGACATGTTTACTGGGGACAGACTTCCCGAGGAGGCCATCCTGGGGGGCTGAGGAGCCAGACCTCTTCCTCTCTGTCTCTCTCCCACTAGTGCATCAGGATCCTGGGTTAGCTTCAACTCTACCCAATTCAATTTCAAACAGCACTTTATTTTGGTTTTATTTTGCCTTTTTAGCAACTATTATCCTCCAAAAGGACTTGCTTTGGGCCTAGGGAAAAAAAAATGCAAACTTTCCAAGACCAAGAAATTCGGCTAGAGTAAAAAATAGTGCCTACGTTTCCAAGCATGCCGTCTCCTCAGCCGGCCAAGTCCGCCCCCTCCGCCATCTTGGGAGGACTCCAGGGGCCTGTTGGGAAGCCAGCTTGGAGCAGGAGGCCGGGAGGCCAGCGCTTCCCGTGAGAGGCGGCCTGCGTGGGCGCGTTGGTACCGGGAGAGGGCTGGAAAGGGTGGAATTCAGATGTCGCTGGGCCTCCTGCGAGCGCTTTGGCACATCCCTGCAGTAATGGGCCCAGCGGCGAGTTTGAAGGCGGCTTTTGTGTGTCTCACCCTGGAATCATACTGTTTATTTTTATTTTGAGGTTTATAACTGCTAAGAAGCGTAGGCCAGATTTACAAAGAAGAAAACAAAAATGACAGTTGATGAAAAATAAGTAGTGGCACCTAAAAAATAAAATTAGAGCGGTATTTTTAGTGCCAGAAAACAGCTGGTAGCTGAGGTCCACGGAGCACCCAAGACTGGGTGGGGAGCAGTTCCTGGAGCCTGAAGCCCAGGAAGAGGGACCCCTCAGGAGGGGTCAGAGAAGCCAGCTGCGGCCGGACCCCGGCCAACCACGAGGGAGCCTGGCAGTGGCAGGTGCGGTGCTGGAAGGTGAGGACCACGAATCCCCCGACCCTGCTCTCCTCTGCTGTCCAGATGGGGCCACACAGGCAAACTCGACAGTGGCCAGGAGGCAAGGGGCCTGCTGTGGCTGTCATGGGGGAATTCTGGGGGCCAGGGGCCAAGGCGGGTGGCTCTGTGAATGGGGGAGCATACAGATAGTAACCCAAACACTCTGCTGTATAATCTGAAAAAGTACTTGATGTAGCATCACGTACTTACTTCCGGGAAGTCCTTGGAATATGGACACCTTTAAGTTTAATTCATTGAAGACATGTTTAAAACTGTATCACTGGGCCAGGCATGGTGGCACATGCTTGTAACCCTAGTACTTGGGAGGCTGAAACAGGAGGATTCCAGGTTTTCGGCCAGCCTCAGCAACTTATCAAGGCCCTGCTTCAAAATAAAAACTGAAAAGGGCTGGGGATGTAGTTCAAAGGTAGAATGCCTCTGGGTTCAATCTCCAGCACCACACACACAAAAAATTGGATTGCCAAAGTATGGGCTGATCCTTGTTAATTAAGTCAACCCCAAACTTCTTATGGGCCTAGAAGTAAGTCGGGTCAATCTGATTTGAACCCTGGTTCTACTGCTTATGAACCAGACGATCCTGGACACTCTGGCACCTGCCTGGGTCTCAGTGTCCCCATCTGCGCAGTGGGAATGCGGACTCTGAGCGGAGGTTGGATCACATGAGCAGACACACGTGCGGCTCTGTGGGGCTGGCCTTGAGTGTTGGGTGAGAGGGGGGGGTGTGCACTTTATTAAGAGCTTAATAAAGGAACTCAAAGAGAGGTGCAGATGGCGTGAGTTTTGGCGGGAACTTCAAAAGTCCAGTTTTCTCAAAGTAATAAAAATGTCTTATGTTTTAGTTTCATTTCTTCAGGTAAAGAATCACTCACAGATGTTGATCATGTAAATGATGTGTGGGCTACATGTGATTTGGATAATCTTTTAAAAATATATTTGTTTTCAGTTGATACATACTTACTGTACATATCTGTGGACTACAGTGATATTTCAATACATGTATACAATGTGTAGTGACCAGGTCAGCATAATTGACAACCCTATCAACTTAAACAGTTATTATGTCTTTGTGTTGGGATCATTCCAAACCCTTTCTTTCTTCCTTCCTTCCTTCCTTCCTTCCTTCCTTCCTTCCTTCCTTCCTCCCTTCCTCCCTCCCTCCCTCCCTCCCTTCCTCCCTTCCTCCCTTCCTTCCTTCCTTTTTGCAGTACCGAGGATGGAACCCAGGGGCATTCTACCTCTAGGCTACACCCCCAGCCCTAATTTTTATTCTTTATTTTGAAACAGGCTCTCACTAAGTTGCAGTGGGCCTCACTAAGTAGCTGAGGCTGATTGTGAACCCGGATCCTCCGGTCTCAGCCTCCCAAGTACTAGGATTACAAGCGTGCACCACCACGCCCAGCTTTTCCAAACCCTTTCTACTAGCTATTCTGAAATATCCATTTCTTTGCTGTGAACTGTCATTATCCTACTGAACTATAGAACCCTGGATGTTATTGCTCCTATCCCACCATGTGGATTATCTCCAGTCTGGGCAGTCTCCTCTGGGCTGGTTGGACTGGGTTCTACTGGGCTAAAAGTAAGTTTCCCACAGAGCAGAAGTGAGCCTTCTAGTCATCTCAGATACCTGAAAGATGCTTTTATGTAAATAAAGTGGGGACTCTTTTACCTTTGGTGAACCGTGTTCAGCCCTACTGGGAAATACGGCATGAGAAAAGATTGTTTATTTGTTGGTCTTTGCCCTTTTTTGTCTTCTAGCTGTCTCGGGTTCTACACGGCTGCTAAGTGAGCTGGCGGATTAAAGGACATGATTCAGACTGTCCCAGACCCAGCAGCTCATATCAAGGTAAGTCCCCTGTTGGCTGGGACGTGGGGTCCGACCTCCTTCTCGACTACCTTCCCATGGACGGCTGCCCCCAGGTCGGCTAATGCAGGGCCAGTTGGCCGTGCCTCGGCCAAATCCAGCCCACCCCCTGTTTCCCATACAGACCAGGAGCTATAAGGATAGTTTGCACAGTTTTAAATGGCTGAAAACTAATGGAAAGAGGAATATTTCACGGGACGTGCTAATCGTATGAAATTTACATTCCGGTGTCCATAAAGACAGTTTAATGCGGCCACACTCGCTCATTTGCATATTGCATGTTCTCTTACATCATACCCATCGCGGCTTCGACTCTGTCACGGCCGACTCAAGGAGCTGTGACGAAGGCCACATGGCCCGCAAGCCGGAAAGATTAACTATCTGGACCTTCACAGAAAAGTTTTTCTGACCTCTGAGTCAATATATCACATCACATCTGCGTTCTCCTAACCTCCGTCTATTCCGTCTCCTTGACACTCGCTGGGGCTACCCGGGGAGAGAGGTTGGGTTTCCAGTGTTGGAGTGTTGTTTCATCTGGGCACGCTGACACTTCAGCAGCTTGTCACTCACACCTGTCCCCCCTGCTCCCTCCTCCACTTCCTGGAGGCCTGGGTGGGGGGAGGAGCATGTGACACAGGTGTCTCAGCCAGCCCAGGGAATCCGATCCATTCCTTTCGATGTGCACATTCATTTCGGTTATGGCTCTAGGGAGGAGTACCGTGATGGTTTTAATATCCTCGACACAAATAAAGGCTATAGAAAAATTGGGGCTTGAGCTATGTTATCCAAATGAATTGTATTCATCAGCATCTCACAGCTATAATCTAAAAGACTTGACCACTGAACTCAGAGGGAGGAAGATTTATTAGCTCATGGTTTTCCGGAGATAATGAGGTTCAGTCCATGTGCGGCTGGGGACCGCGGATCTCAGGGCATGGTGGCAGTGGGAAGTGGAGAGAGGGAGAGCACATGGGCTGTGCTCCTCATATCATGGAGGCCGAACACAAGACAGCATGTGAGGGGGAGGGACCATATATCATCCCAGGCCACAGCCCCAGGGACCACATTCTCCAGCCACACCCTACCAGCCTGGGCCACCACCCAGGTATATCCATTACAATGGATTTATCCACTGCTGGGATTACAGCCCTCAAGACTCAATTACATCAACTCCGAAGACCAATTTATGAGCTCTTTAAGGGGCCGTTCTACATCTAACTATAACACTGTCTATCCCTATACTCCCATTATTATTGTTACTATTATTATTATTTTGTGGTGCTGGGGATGGAACCCAGTGCCCCACCACGCTAAGCGTTTGTTTCGTCATTGATGTATGCCCCCCCCCCACGCCATATACACACACAGGGCCCTCTACTGTTTAGTTCAACTCTCCACACTTAACTCTAACTGCTTATATGGTCTGTTCTTTACATTTCTCATAAACATTCCTTTTTCCTAAAGTGGCCTGGTCAGTTTTACTAATCCATATTTCTTGCCTAAAAAACATATTGGAAATGGAAAGAGGCTGATAATTAAAAGGAAAATTTATGTCTGGGGGACACTCTATCTCAACCATGCCACCACAGGTAACTCACTCTTACACATTTGACTTCTTTGAAAGTGAAATTAAAAGTGATAGGAATTTAAATGCATCCTTTGTGCTTTGTGGGTGGCTCCTGAAGTTTCAGAAACCAGGGAGAAGCCGGGCATGGTGGTGCACACTTGTAATCCCAGTACTTGGGAGGCTGAGACCAGAGGATCTGGGTTCGCGGCCAGCCTCAGCTACTTAGTGAGGCCCTCCGCAACTTCGTGAGACCCGGTTTCAAAATAAAGAACAAAAACTAGGGCCGGGGGTGTAGCTCGGAGGTAGAATGCCCCTGGGTTCAATCCCCAGTACTGAAAAAAAAGAAACCAGGGTGACTCTAGGGGTGGTAAGGATTCTGAATATTGCCGAAGGACATGAAGGAGCAGATCCTGATGGGGGACACTATAGTTTGATTTTTGTGTGGTATTTTATTGGGGTATGACAGATCTAAACAAATACAGTGAGAACTCTAGGAGGATATGATAAGGTTTCTTCAGAAATATTCAGAACATGTTTGATAAGTGCGCGCACTTGTTACGTATTTGATAAGCCTATACCCAGAAGGTGGGGAAAGACTTTCTTCTTAGTGGCTACTGACCATGTAGCTACAAGATGCAGATAAAAACTCACAGGAAAGGTGGCACAAGAAGTATTTTCTATAGATCGGAAGATGAGGGTTGATAACTGAAATTCATTTTACTGGCACTATTTTCCTAACCAACCAGAGGGAAGAGATGAAGTCAGCAAGAAATTATTGCAGGTTTTTAGCAGTTGCTCCATAAAGCTCATTTTTATATAAACCGAGGAACGTGGTCTTTGAAAATGTGCTTTAGTGGGAAATATCCTGTCTTTGATCTCAGGAGTGAAATGTGTCTTCAGCTCTTATCTTATCATCATCACACTGGTTGACATAAATACAAAGTGAAGAAAACTTTTGAGGCATGGCAACAGAATTTTTAGAATATAATTTCAAGCCAGGCATGGTGGTGCACACCTGTAATTCTAGTACTTGGGAGGCTGAAACAGGAGTATTGCAGGTTAGAGGCCAGCCTCAGCAACCTAATGAGGGCCTCAGCAACACAGTGAGACCCTGTTTGAAAATAAAAACTAAAATAGGGTTTGAGAGTGTAGCTCAGGAGTAGGATGCCCCTGGGTTCAATTCCTAGTAACACACACACACACACACATACACACACACTCTATATGTGTGTGTGTATGTATATATAACATATACATAATATATATAATATATAATTTCAACTCAAATTGATTCTGTGTTTTGGAAAGGTGAACTGGCGATGTAAATTTGCATACAGCAGTGGTTGATGCTGGCTATGAGGCAGAGAGGCTTATACAAAAGATGTTTGTTTCCTTTGTAAACCTATTCAAATTCCACCTATTAGAATTTGAATAATTATTCCTGGACTTCTTTTTTGTGTGTATGAAATTAGTGTTCTCGAGAATAAAATTAGGAAAACAAATTTTCTTCTACCGTTTCCATAAAATGCCTGATTGGGGAATTTATTCAGTAAAACTTTCTGTGCTGAGGCGCTTTTGGCTCTGGGCTGAGGTGAGCAGCTCTTATTTCTGCAGAGGGAGCTCGCGCACATGGCACGTGAGTGGATCCACTTGGTGTATTAATGTAAATAGCAGGAGATTCCATCTTTGCCTGTTGCTGAGGATGTTTTCATCATCTGTAAGGACTTGAGCTCACCAGGAAGGTGCAGAACTCTGCAGGTGTGTGCAGGACCATCACCTGACACTTGGCATGTCCTTCATCTTGGTGGCCAGTAGGCATCCTGGCAAAAAGCAACCTGCCTTGCATTTCAAAGAAATTCATTCTGCATAATTTATGATAGTTATTTTGTGCCAGAACAAGTGGCTTTCACCATTTTACATGTTCAAAGAGCTGGAAATAATAAAAAGAAGGAAAGGTGGTTAATAATTGTAGAATGTAGAATGTTCCTGATTTAAATAGTGCAAAATTGTGGCACTTCATTTAAATACAGAATGAGCAGAAAGGTCTGTTTATTTTGGCTTAATCTCTCTTCCTGTGTGGCACAAGGTAGTCCTTGCTGGCGGGGCCAACAGATTGGCATTCTGGTATCAATTTGGTGTTTCCTCTAAGGCTGAAGATGTGGCTATGTGCACCCTACCCTTGGTGTATACCCAGTTGTGTGTAAGCACTAGGAGACGTGTATAAGCAAAAAATAGGAACAACCCAAATGCCCATCAACAGGAGAGTGTATAAACACATTTGCTGTAGCCCTCCAATGGAATACTATATCGCAGAGAAAATAAACTGCGAGTATCTACCTGTATCCATGCACCAATGTGGATAAGTCTCAAATGTTGAGTGGAAAAATGTCACAGGACAATATATACAATATGATTTCATGTGTAAGGATAAAAAACTTTAAAGGTTCAAAAGCCATATTGTTTGTAGAAGCATATATATGTGATAAAAGGAGCATGGGCACAGTAAATACGTAATTCCAGATAGGAATGACTTTGTGGGGAGGGACGGGCTCGCAGAAGGAGCATAGGCGCCTTCTGGGGTCCTGGTGTGGTCTGTTGTGGGCTGGGGCATGCGTGCAAGGTTGTCTCTCCTTAGTCTTTTGTCTCGGTCAACATGCTCACTGCTCTAATCCCAAATGACTGACCACACAATTTACAGGAAGGAAGATTTGTTTGCTCTCAGTTTCTTGGAGATTCAGGGTTCAGTTCATGGGGGGCCGGGTCTGTGGAGCTCAGGGCATGGTGGCAGGAAGCAGAGAGGGAGAGAGCAAGGGCTCTGTTCTTATATCATGGAGGCCGGAAGCTGAGAGACCCAGAAAGGAAGGGGATTCAAAGACACAAGCACAGTCCCTAAGGGTACACCCCCAGGGATCCACCTTCTCCAGCCACACACAACAGCCTAGGTTACCACCCAGTAAATCCATTACAATGGATTTATCTACTGATGAGATTACAACCCTCATGATTCAATTACATCAACTCCAATTTATAAGCTCTTCAGGGGACATTCTCTATCTAACTGTAACATCTTTAATTGCACACACAGATTACACATACTATATTTGTAAATGTGGTATTTAAAATGAACCACTTCAGATAGTGAGAGAAGAGAAAGGGAAACTGAAGTCACACCTGGGAAGAAGGTTCTTTCTAACTGTGAACCACTCTGCGCTGTAGCAAATTGTCAACATTAGTGGTTGCTAGATCCGAGGCTGGTCTAGCTTCGAGGGAAGGTGGGTGCCGGCTCTGGTCACGTGACCTCCTGATAGCAAAGTGCCGTGGGCGACCATGCCTGTGCCAAAGCTGAGGAAGAGGCTCTCTGGGCTGCTCCAGCTGTTTCCACATGGGGAGATGTGAGCAATGATTGGACTCATTAATTCAGTCAACAGACATTCATCAGAGCCTTCCATGTACCCACACAGAGGGAAGGAGGGAGAAGGGACAAAAAGATTAGCATCTGCCACCCATGGTGTTGGTCACTGTTTTTAAATGACACACTGCAAGGGCCACCTGTGAGGGCCAGGGGCGCTGCTTCTAGGGTGCTGGCAGAGTCTCAGGGGACTGTCTTAGGGACATACCTTGACCCACTGCCCAGGGTCTCCCAGCACTGTCCAGCACAGGTAAAGATGTCCTTCAGGGTGTCGTCCCGGGCTCACACCTTGCGTTTACTTCAGGTGAGGCAGGCAGGGGAGCCATGGAGCATGAAGCTGGCGGCTCGCAGGTCCCTTCACCTGTAGCGCCTGACTGTATATGGTGCATTATGACCCCCCCCCGGGCCCCCTCCATCCTCCAGTCCTGGAAGGACGTCCAGGCCCGCCTGCTGTCTGCGCTGGCTAACCTGCAGACGTTGCTCCCCAAGCCTGCTGTGAGGTTCAGGCACAGACAGTGACGAAGGGCAAACCAGGTCTCTGTTCAGGTTTCTAGTTGCTTTCCCTGTATGGAGAAGAATGGAAACATTGTAATTAGAATGAGCTTCTTTAGCGGGACGTGGTGACGCACGCTTGTAATCCCAGTACTTGGGAGGCAGAGACCAGAGGATCCGGGTTCGCGGCCAGCCTCAGTTACTTAGTGAGGCCCTCCCACAACTTCGTGAGACCCGGTTTCAAAATAAAGGATAAAAAATAGGGCCGGGGGTGTAGCGCGGAGGTAGAAGGCCCCTGGGTTCAATCCCCGGTACCGCAAAACAACAACAACAACAACAAAAAAAAAACAAAACAAAAAAGTATAAAAAATAGGGCTGGGGGCGTAGCGCGGAGGTAGAATGCCCCTGTGTCCAATCCCCGGTACCGCAAAAAAAAAAAAAGAAAAAGAAAAAAAAAGAAATGAGCTTCTTTGTAATTATTCTTTTCCTCTCTCAAGTTCCTTTCCTCTTTCGTGTTGACATTTTTTGCTCATTTTTATGAGCGTGTTGGACCCACATGGTCTAGTTTGAAACATGGCTCCACCTCTTGTCCCCGGCCCCTGTTTCTTCAACTGTCGAGTTGGGATAAAATAGTGTACCTGCCTCACGGAGTTATGAGGGGTAGATTAGTGAATGCAGTGAAAGCCTTCAGAGAGGTACCTGGCACAGTTAGCATTTACTATAATCACAGGACATTATCATCAACATGTCATTAATATCACATTATATAGAGTATTAATAATCTATCATTGGTAACATTATTACATCACCAATGTTACATTGTTAGTATATGATAATGCTATATCATAGTGATATTAATATATGATGTTATATGTTAGCATACTCTTACAATTTATCGCAGTAGAAGGAGAGGAGGAAGAAGGGGGAACATTCTGGAAGCATTGAATGGCCGCAGGGTCAGTAGTGAGCAGAGGAATCGCTTTATTCCTCATAGTTCCATGGCTGCTGCTGGGAAGTCACGCTAAATATTTCTGACTTTAAAAGATGCCGAACTTAAACCCAGAGCATGTTTTATTGAAGGAAGAGTCTGAAGCGGTTTTAGAAGTAGCCGTATTATGTGCGAGGTGACTGGGAAGCCCAGACCCAGCAGATGAGCGGGACTCTGCTTCTAACGGGAAGCAGATGCCCAAAGCGCGGAGGGAGCCGCATCACGAGGAAGGGATTAGGGGTCCTCTCTGGGCTGTTGGTGATTTATCCCCTCCTCTTAGCCAAGGGGAGAGTCGGCTAGCTTGCTCCCTCCTGGCTGACAAATGACACACTGAGCTGTAAGCATTTTGCACACATTTGCAAATCTGATTTATAGTCACTCTGCTTCACAGGAAGGTGGAAAGTTTATCCTTTTGAGAATATATTCAAAGGGGACGGCTTTTCTCCCCAAAGTCTGTGTTCTCTGGAGATGATGTAAGCCTTTAATACGCTACCTCTTTTTTCTCAATAAATCAGTTTGGGCAGGTTCCGGCTGGGTTAGCACAGCCTGAGGAGCAAGCCTGGGACTTTGCGGCTGGGGAGAGCTGCAGTTTCTTTTCACATTTTGTTTGTTTGTGGTACTGGGGATTGAACTTGGGGGCATTCTACCTCTGACCCTCACTCCCAGCCCTTTTTATTTTTTATTTTGAAACAGGGTCTTGCTAGGTTGCTGAGAGTCTCACTAAGTGGCTGAGACTGGTCTTGAACCTGCGATTCTCCTGTCTCAGCCTCCCAAGTCCTGGGATTACAGGGGTGCACCACCACGCCCAAGTGAGCTTCACTTTCATTTTTTGAGCTTTTCATTTTCTGCAGGATGGTAGCACTCAATTAAGAATGGAAGAGCAATGAGTGTGCATTACATTTATAATCAGAAAAATAGACTTGCTTAAAAATATTAAGATAATTAAGATGGCCACATAAGGTAGACTTCTTTTTTTTTTTTTTGTGCGGTACCGGGGATTGAACGCAGGGGCATTCTACCTCTGCGCTACGCCCCCGGCCCTATTTTTTTTATACTTTATTTTGAGACCGGGTCTCACGAAATTGCGGAGGGCCTCACTAAGGAGAGAGAGAGAGAGAGAGAGAGAGAGAGAGAGAAAGAGAGAGAGAGTGAGAGAGCTGAGGCTGGCCACGAACCCGGATCCTCCGGTCTCCGCCTCCCAAAGTACTGGGATTACAAGCGTGCGCCACCACACCCGGCGGAAAGTAGACTTCTAACATGAGCAGCCCTGCTTGCAGATGGGTTTGGGGGAGGGGTGCTCCGGCTGGGCAGGACCTTTGGTCTCTTCCCAAAGGCTCCACTGCCCTGCTGGGACAAGTTCTGAGGCTGAGCCCAGCGCCTGTTGTGTGTTCAGGTGCTGCAGCGGAGTTGAAGGAGCGCTCTGAAAATTCTCCAATGCTGACATAGTCACTGAGGGCGCCAGCCTAGCGGGAAGTGTAGGGAGAGTTGGAGAGATTCACAGGGCTTCCTGGGAGAGAGGCTGGAGCCCTGCACTGGCCTGGAAGCCCCGGGGCAGTTTTCCTCCAGAGGAGCTGGTTAAAATGCAGATTCCTAGCCTGGCTTGGTGGCGTGCATGCACCTGTGATCCTTGTATTTGGGAGGCTGAGACAGGAGGATCGCATGTTGGAAGCCAGCCTCAGCAACTTACTGAGATCCTGTTTCCAAATAAAAATTAAAATAGGGCCGGGGGTGTAACTCAGAGGTACAATGCCCCTGGGTTCAATCCCCAGTACCACACAAAACATGCAGATTCCTGGGCTGTACCCCAAAGCTTTTTCTCTAGTAAGTTTGGGTGGGGCCCAAGGAGCTATATTTTAATAAGCAACAAAGTGTTTCTGTGAACTTGGCTTAGATAACTAATAATTATCAATGATTAATCTACCTTTAGATAATCAGTTTAAAATTATTTATCAAAGGAACCACTTATTTTTCCTGTCTAATCTTCTGCAAGGTCACCCCGAATCTCTCACTTATATATCTAATGGTTTAAAGAACATTATTTGAACCAGGTGTGGTGTCACAAGCCTGTTATCCTAGTACTCGGGAGGCAGAGATAGGAGGATCGCAGGTTCAAGGCCAGCTTCAGCAACTTAGTGAGACTCTCAGCAACTTAGTGAGATCCTGTTTCCAAATTTAAAAAAATAAAAAGGGCAGGGGGTGTAGCTCAGTGGTAGAGTGCCCCCAGTACGAGAGAGAGAGAGAGAGAGAGAGAGAGAGAGAAATGGACCAGACCAATCAGAAATCAGAAGACATGCCCCTGTCGAGGGGGGCACCATGCTTCCTCCCAGTACGTGACTTGACATTGAACTGATTCCTTGCTCCATCTTGCCTGGCTCTCCTGCTTTGCCTGCGTGTCCTGGGAACCTTGCCAATTGTCCCCTTGGGAGTTGGAGAAAAAGAGGGAGAGGGGGCATTTAGCATATAGCGATGAGCAGGGTGCCTGTTTTATCTGCTTGATAGATTACGAATAACTGAAAATGACATCATAATAATCATGTTTGGTCTCTCCTTGTGTCTTGCACATTTGTGGACACCTAACACACATGTGTTGATTGAATTAAATGTGCAGTGGCCACAAAGAAGAAACCATGCCCCAGGGACTTTGATGTATTCTGGGACAGAATTCAATATTTCAGTATTCACCTACTCTAGTTTCTCTCCTCCTTTCTAAGTATGATTGCAATCACATAGTCAATGTACAACAGAGAGAACATGTTCTCACGGGCCATATGTCTTAACTTTTTATATATTCATAAAAATACTTTATATTTGGAGTGGTTTTAAGTTCACAGCAAAGCCGAGAAGAAAATACGGTGTTCGCATATACCCTACCTCCACACGTGCATGGCCTCCTTTTCTATCAATAGTCCGCACCAGAGTGGTCCAGTTGTTACGATTGTTGAACCCACGTGGGCATGACATTACCACTCAAAGTCCATAGTTCACATGGGGGCTCACTCCTGGTGTGGTACACTCTAGGAGTTTGGACAAATGTATAATGATACATAGCTACTACTAGAGCATCGTACAGAGCACTTTACTGCTCTACAAATCCCACATGCTCCGCCTACTGGTCCATCCTTCCCACCTAACCCCTGACAACCACTCGGCTCCTTACCAGCTCCAGAGTTTGCCTTTTCCAGAATTTTATGTATAGCCATGCACTGGTTAACGAGGCAATTGTTTTCTGAGAAGTGTGTTGTGGGGCGATTTCTTCCCTGTGTGAACATCAGAGCGTTCTGAGTAGATGAGACAGGTCCCTCGATTGATGTGGCCTCTTGATGCAACCAAGAGAGGCAGGCAGTTTGAAATGTGTGCAGCTCTCTTTGGCGTACCATGGCTTACTGTTTGACAGTGATTTTTTTAAAAATAAGAAAAGAAATACACTTGTAAAATAATGACACAAGCAGAGCATAGTCAACACATAAGCCAGCAACAGTGGTTTATAATCATTATCAAGTATTACTCCCTGTGCATAACCATATGTGCTACAATTTTATACAACTGTCAGTGTCACCACAGACACATGAGTAACGTGTTGTGCTATGACATGATGACGGCTACGATGTCACCAGGCCTAGGAGTTCTCAGATCCATTATAATCTTACGTGAGCACTGTCATGTCTGTGGTCCATTGTCGCCCCAAACATTGTTAATGAGGCACCTGACTGTTGCTGGAGTCATGCAGTGGGTAGCCTTTGATATTTGCTTATTTCATTTAGTAATTTGCATTTACGTTTCCTCCATGTCTTTTCATAGCTTGATAGCACCTCTTAGCTCTTTGAATCATGGCACTCTTTAAAATTTTGGTGAAGGCTATGTATTTCCTCCCCAGAATAAGGAGAAGCACACACACTTTTATAAGCTCCCAGATCTGGTGCAGCCAAGTCTGTACCTCCTAGAGGCCCAGCAATCCCAGGCTAGGAACCCCTGCATGATGATGGGTACCCCACCAGATGGAGCCGATGAACCCGAATGTTCATTCCCAACTAAATATCTTGCCAGAGAATGTGCCACTTCTGGAACACAGTAGAACGATAGAACGTCTTTGAACAAAGATCATTGAGAGGCATATTCTTTTTTTATACTTTTATTGGCGCAATGTAATCATACATCATAATGAGATTCAAAGTGATACAAACATATATGCACACAGAACTTGGTGTATTTCCTTCTGTATACCTCCCCCCACCATTCGCTTTCCTCCCTCCCCATAACTATTGGTGAGACAGCTAGTGAAACCTTGTATGGACATAACCTTATTTGAACTGTTTCCGTCTTCAATCCTTGTTTTGTCCCTTCCCAACTCCTGCCCCAACTCCCTTCCTCTATTCTATTCTATTCTATTCTCTCCTCACTTACCTGAAGTCCCTTTTGCTTCCTATTTTTGTTCTAACTTCTACATATAAGAGAAAACATATAACCCTTAACTTTCTGAGACTGGCTGATTTCACTTAGCATCATATTCTCTAGTTCTACCCATTTTCCTGCAAATGACATAATTTTGTTCTTCTTATGGCTGAGTAAAATTCCATTGTGTGTATAAACCACATTTTAGTTATTCATTTGTCTGTTGTCTGGACACCTGGGTTGGTTCTGTAATTTGACTATTGTGAATTGGGCTGCTATAAACATGGATATGCATGTATCGCTGTATCATTCTAACTTGAGTTCCTTTGGAAGACACTGAGGGGTGGGTGGTATGGCTGGGTCATATGCTGCTTCCATGCCTAGTTTTTGTTTAAATTCAGTTCAGGTGACAGATACTCTTTGGTTTTGTATTCTAGAACAAAGCTTCTCAGACCTTAGGGTGTGCATGGACTACCTGGGGATCTTGTTAAAATGTGAATCCCATCCAGTGGGTGTAAGCTGGGCCTTGAGCTTCCTCGGCACCTGGGCCAGGACTCAGGTGCTGCTAGCCTGAGGCTGCAAACTCTCCTATCAAGAGTCCAAAGCCCTGATTCTCAAAGTACCAGTCACGACGCCAATGTCCGAATCAAGGTCAATATTAACAAAAGGAATTGAAAGGGAGCAGAACAGAATAGAAGCTGTCAGGGTGATTCACGTAGAAAAGAAAAGCATTATTTCAAGGAACTATCGGTTTCAGTTATATTTGTGCATGTGTATACACCGGGCTGTGTTATACATTATTTCTTACTCTAGGTACATTTGAAAAACACTCTGAAATTTCTGTTGAATAAGAAACAAGGGTGGAAACAGCGCAGGGCTTTTACCCTACAAAATAGTGGGTTTGCAGGCATGAAATTGCACATATGTCTCTGTGGATTTTGCCGCTTAGATTCTGGTATCCAGATGTTGAGATTTATCCTAAAGCGGGAACTGTAAATAGCAGAGAAAGTTTCTTTTCTGTTTTTTTTTTTGTTTTTAGTTATAAAGATCAAATTCCAGGGTTAAATGAAAATTCTGGTTGTGTTTTGCTTAATTGAGAGTACATGTTTTTTTTTTTTCTGAGACTGTACTTTGAAAAGTAAACAGATTTAAGTGAAGCATGGCTATTAATTTTTTAATGATTCTTTGCGGATTTTCTGGAAAGTACTGTTTATTTGTTTTAAACCTTAACTCTACTATACACTGCTGTTATCAATATCTAAAATTAAACAATAATACCAACTTAATATGGCCCTTCAAATTAATCTAATAAAATTTTATGATAATGGTATTATTGAGCTGATTTTTGAGACCGACAAAATATGTAATTTTAATCATGTGATTCTTCTATGCTTTGCTTTAAACCCCAAGTTTAAAATATTTTTACATTTTGTCGCTAATCAAAAGTGTATGCCTAAAAGAACAGCCAAAAACATGTCAAATTTTTCATGACTTGTGTTGTTTGAAAAATCATCCAATTCTAATACTTAATTTTCACTATTGTGTGGAAGAGAAGGATGATGTGAAAGGTATGTATTTCATTACACAGTACAAAACTGTTGTAGAGTCTGCAGGCGACACAAAGGGCGATGGGGTCCCACTAGGCCATCAGAGGAGGCCCGCCAGAAGAATTACATGTAAATAGACAGTTCAGGTTGAGTATCCCTTATCCAAAATGCTTGGGACCAGAAGTGTTTCAGATTTTAGATTTTTGTTGGATTTGGGAATATCTGCATATATAAAATGTGTTCTCTTGGGGATGGGACCCAAGTCCAAATACAAATTTCATTTTTATTTCCTTATGCATCTAGCCAGAAGGTAATTTCACGCCGTATTTTCGGTGCACTTGCATTTTGACTGGGACCCTTCATGTGCCGTCAGGTGAGGAATTTTTCACTTGTGGCAACATGTCTGCGCTCAAAAAGTTCCTGAATTCGGATTTCGTATTTTCAGAATAGGGATGATCAGCCTGTATTAGCAATGCACAAAGACATCAGGAAAGAAAACAGACCCAAAGAGAGACGATATTTTTATCTAAGAGTAATTTAAACAATACCCTGCTGTTCTTGTTCCTTAGCCTTCCATGGGAATGGAAAACCCATGTATGTCCAATAATAAGACCTGATTTCTCAAACTTGAAAATTTTAAAAACCCAGAAACCCTTACGCTACGTAAGGCATACCTTTTGATGAAACGTGGCTTTGGATATGAAAAAAAAAATGAGCCGGGCATGGTGGCGCATGCTTGTAATCCTAGTACTTGGGAGGCAGAGATCGGAGGATCCGGGTTCGCGGCCAGCCTCAGCTACTTAGTGAGGCCCTCCACAACTTCGTGAGACCCAGTTTCAAAATAAAGTATAAAAAAAAATAGGGCTGGGGGTGTAGCTCGGAGGTAGAACACCCTTGCGGTACTGGGGTTCCATCCCCAGTACCGCAAAAAAAAAAAACAATGACATGGATATGGATTTTCCTTTTTATTATTTTCTTTTTGTGTGGTACAGGGGATTGAACCCAGGGGTGTTCTACCTCCGAGCTACACCCCAGCCCTTTTTATTTATTTATTTACTTATTTAAGTTTTGAAGCAGGGTTCAAGTTACTGTGCACTGGTCTTGACCCTGTAGTCTTTCTGACTCAGCCTCCAAGGTCCTGGGATTACAGGCATGCTAGCTAATGGGATTCCCACCATGCCTAGCTGGTATTTGACAGTGTTAAAATTATATTCACAGTGGCCAAATTATGGAACCAACCTAGGTGTCCATCAACAGATGAGTGGATTACAAAATTGTGGGAAATACACACAATGGAATTCTACTCAGCAATAAAGAAGAACAAAATAACATCATTTGCAAGAAAGTGGAAGGATCTGGAGAACATTATGTTAAGTGAGATCAGTCAATCACAAAAAAAGAAGGGACAT
>PVJS01026378.1:0-27050 GCA_004027185.1 Glis glis | reverse complement strand
TTGCGGAGGGCCTCGCTAGGGAGAGAGAGAGAGAGAGAGAGAGAGAGAGAGAGGAGAGAGAGAGGAGAGGAGAGAGAGAGAGAGATTGATCGCACGCGCATGCGCGCTGAGGCTGGCCGCGAACCCGGATCCTCCGGTCTCCACCTCCCAAAGTACTGGGATTACAAGCGTGCGCCACCACGCCCGGCTGAAACCTTGTTCTTATTAGCAATTAATACTGCCCTTATTAGCAATCAATACAGGCTCAATCCCCATCAGTATGGATGTGAATGCACATGTAATCAGCCTCTAAGCTGAAGGCAGGAGGAGATACGATGCTAAGCTGGCAGAAACACTACCGGCTGGGACTGAAGGAGACAGAAATGAACAAAACAGGAGGAGTATTGGACTTCCAGGATCCCACGGGCTGGTACAATAGGGCTGTCCTGTTGTAACATGCGTATCCTTTTGGAAACTGGCAGAATGACCCTAAAGGTGAATCCAAGATCAGCAGGGCTGCGATTCCCACCCTGGGCCCAGAGACTGAAGGGCTGGGGAGAGAGTTTGTTTTCTCAGTTTCTCAGGCTGCCAGCTCCGCACCTCGAGGACAAGGGTGGTACTCGAAGCCCAGGGCACTGAGCCACTGTCCAGGGCAGAAGGGGTCTGCCCTCTTCTCCAGGGGTTCTGGAAACCAGAGTTGCCACCACTGCAGGCCCAGAAGGTAGAGCCGCCACCCGAGCAGACTGGGAGGGAGGAACATTGAAAAAAGATTTCCTCAAGGTTTAAACAGAAGTTAACTTGAGGTTTGGACTTGCTTGGGACCTCTTAACACTTTCTTCTTTGAAAGAGATTTCTTTTTGGGTGGGGGGGTACTGGGGATTGACCCCAGGGGTGTTCCACCTCCAAGCTACACCCCCAGCCCTTTTACCTTTGAAACAGGATCTCGATAAGTTGCTGAAGCTGGCCTTGAACCTGTGATCCTCCCATCTCAGCCTCCCAAAGACTAGGATTGCAGGCATGGGCCTGCTGCCTAACCAGGTGATTTCCTTTAAAATGGGGTTGTGTATTCTGTACTTGTCCTTACCATCGTGCTTTGGAAATGTTGAACCTGTTTTGTTTCACAGGTTAACAGCTGGAGAGGAACTTTGCCTCGTGATGAATCACACCTGATATTTAGATAAAACTATGGGTGTGGAGTTGATGCTGGAATGTTAGTTTTGGAGGCTTTGGGGATGGAGGTGCATATACTTCCCATATGAGAAGAACATCAATTTTAGGAGCCTATAGGATGGAGTATTATGGGCTGAATTGTGTCCCTCATATAGGTTGTCCAGAGCAGTGGCCCATGCCTGTAATCCCAGCTGCTGAGGCAGGAGGATCACAGTTTTGAGAGAAACCCTCTCTGTTTGTCTCTCTCCTTTTTTTTTTTTTTTTTGGTACTGGGATTTAACACAGGGGCATTCTACCTTCTAGCTATACTCCCAGTCCTTTTCAATTTTTATTTTCAAGCAGGGTTTCACTGAGTTGCTGAAGATCTTGCTAAGTTGTTGAGACTGGCCTTAAACCTGCGATCCTCCTGCCTCAGCCTCCCAAGTACTGGAATTACATGTATGTGCCACCACACCCAGCTAAGATCTTGTCTCAAAATAAAAATTTTAGGAAAAAGGGCTGGGGATGTAGCTTAGTGGCACAACGCTTGCCTAGCATGTAAAATACCCTGGATTCAATCTCTAGGACTGACCAAAACCCGAAAAACAAACCCAAAACACCTCATATGTAGAAGCCCTAACCCCAGTGGGCCTATATTTGAAGATTGGGCCTTAAAGAAGGTAATTAAGGTTTAATGAGGCCATATGGGTGGAGTCAAACCCATATGAATGATGTCCTTATGAAAAGAAAAAAAGACACAAAATTGCTTGTGCATAGAGGAAAGGCCATGTGAAGGCCGCAAAAAGACAACCAACTGGAAGCCAAGGAGAGGTCTCAGGAAAAAGCAAATCTGTTGAAAACGTGATCTTGCACTTCCAGTCTACAGAACCGCAGGGAAGTAAATTTCCATTAAGTCATCCAGCTGGTGGTCTGTTTCTTTTTTTTTTTTTTTGTGGTATTTGGGATCGAACCCTGGGTATTATGGGCTGGGTGTGGGCTCCAGCTCCACACCCAGCTATATTTTATGTTTTATTTGGAATCAGGGAACGGGACTGGCCTCGAAGCTGTGATCCTGTCTCAGCCTCCCAAGTCCTAGGATTACAGGTGTGAACCACCACACCTAGCTCCAGTTTGTAGTATTTTCTTATCACAGTCCTAGCAGACAGGTAAACTGGTGGTAAGTTGATTACTGTGGGCCTCTAGGGAGCATCATGGGAGGAGCAGCATTTTTTTCTCTTGGAATACTTATCTTGCATATGAATTCATCTTCCCTCTACTCAGTGATTCGGCCAAAACTACGACCCATGTAACAGGATGTCCTATGCTACCATCATGGTATTCCACACAGCACTGTTTCTCATCAGGAGTTCACTTGACAACAGATAAAGTGTGGCCATGACCCGGGCTCATGAACTCACTCATTTCACCTTATTCCCCACCACCCAGAAGCAGCAGGTTTAATAGAATAGTAGAATGCCCTCAAAAGATGAAGTCACACACAGTTGATGGCAACACCTGTGGTGCTGGGACAAGATTCTCCAGGAAACTCTATACATACGTTCGATTTGTGTTCCATACACAATTCTGTTCTTCCCAGAGCCAGGATTCACCAACCGAGGAATCAAGAGCTGAAAGTAGAGCAAGTCACAAACTGTGTGACTAATGACCAACTAGCAAAACCGTCCTTCCTGTCCCTGTGACTTCATGCACCGCTGGCCTAGAAGTCCTATTTCCAAAGGGAGGACTGCATCCACCAGCAGACATAAGAATGACTTCATTGTTAGGTCTGCCACTTTGGGCTCCACATTCCTCTGGATCAACACGCAAAGTGTTACTTTGTTACCTGGGGTTATTGATCCTGGTTATCAAAGAGAAATTGAGCTGTGATTTTGTGATAGGGATAGGCCAGGCATGGTGGTGCATGCTTGGAATCCCAGTACTTGGGAGGCTGAGATAGGAGGATCGCAGGTTCAAGGCCAGCCTCAGCTACTTAGGCCCTCTGCAACGCAACTTAGTGAGACCTGGTTTCAAAATAAATAAAAAATAGGGCTGGGGATGTATCCTGGAGGTAGAATGCCCCTGGGTTCAATCCCCAGTACCACACACACACACACAAAAAAAAATACATACATACATATATATATATTACTGTGCCCTGTGATAAAAGTCAGTATCTTCAACAATTCTGTTGCGGACAGAATGTTTGTGTCTGTCCTCCTCCACCCAAATGCATATGTTGAAACCCACCTTGTATTTGGAGATGGAGCTTCTGTGGAAATAATTAGCTACATATTGTCATAAAGGTAACGTCCTGATCCAAAAGAATTATTGGTCTTATGAAAGACACCAGAAGGTTCTCCTTCCCTCTCTCCTTGCATGTTCACAAAGAGTGTGTGCACATGAAAAGAGGCTGCCATCTGCAACCCAAGGGGAGAGCCTTCACTCACCCCTAGAATTGGTACTCAGGCAGACAGCAATGCACAGTTGTACTCACTGGACTTTGTGAGTCCAGGATGCCTCTCCAGCCTTTTCCTAAGCAGTGCAGCTGGGAGCATCTCTAGGCTTCACATTCTTTTCTGAGAGGTCTTCATTTCTGGAGCCAGGAGCCTCTGTTAAAAAGTGGACATCCTGTAGTGTACCTGTCTCTTCTATTGTTTACACAATTTCAGGTCTTTATTTCCTGGTAACTAGGTACTTCATTCTGAACTGGAAGACTGGGCATTTCAATAAATGCAAAGACATGAATGTTCTGGAGAGACTTGTCAGTACTTAAGACTGTTTCTAGTGAGAGCCACATTCATCATAGTAATGGAATGACAGGAAGGCAAAGTCTAAGGGACAATTTATAGGTTTGATTTCCTCCAGTTTCCATAGATGAGTGCTGAGGTACAAGTGTGTATACATACACGGTGGAAATATACACCTTGGAATGCCTTTTCTCATTATAGGTCACCCACAAATGATAAACACAGGACTTCCTATGGTCAAGCACTGTTGAGAACAGATACTATTCAACCAAATAGCACCCTGTCACTGTTTTTAAACCTAAGAAATCAAAATGTCAAAATACACAGGGATCCCACCAGGCACTGCATGAATATTCATTGCATAAGTAAGTCCCCTCCTGTCTCACAGAAGGACAAAGGGCTTTTCTCTTTATTCCTATAAACAACTGTTGGCTGTTTTTTTTTTTTTTTTGTACTGGGGATTGAACTCAGGGATATTCTACCTCTGAGCTAGACCCCCAGTCCTATTTTCTCTTTTTACTTATTTGTTTGTTTATTTAACACTCCTCTATGTCTGATCTACATCACCAAGCCCTTTTTACTTTTTATTTTAAAACTGGGTCTCACTAATTTGCTGTGGGTCCTGCTAAATTGCGGAGGCTGGCCTCAAACCTCAAATCCTTCTGTCTCAGCCTCCCAAGTACTGGGATTAAAGGCATGCACCACCACACCCAGCCAAGTGTGCCCTTTACAGTGAAAAGATGAAGCTAACCAGGGCAAAAGGACACTCACCACACTACTGGGGAGGAATTCCCCAGATGTACTTCTCACTCTATGTTTATCACTGGGAATAACAGACATTAAAATTTATTTTAAAACGGAGAAAAAGGATTCCAATAAAACAGAATTACTACAGAGGTATTAAAAAAAGAACTAGAAAGTTATGAAGAACAAATTTTTATTAAACAGAAACATTTGCAATTTGGTAAAAGCAAAACATTAATGTTTTTGTAATCGAGTAATTCTATTCATTAGAATGAAGTGGGGGAATGATTTTGAAAGTGAACTGAGATACGTATTGTTGTGTGTGTGTGTGTGTGTGTGTGTGTCTTTGAAACAGGGTCCCCCTAAGTTGATGAGAGTCTCACTACTTGCTGAGGCTGTCCATGAACCTGTGATCCTCCTGTCTCAGCCTCCAGAGTACTGGGATTACAGGTGTGTACCACTCATACTGGGCTTAATATATGTATTCTTAAAAAAGACTTATTTTAGTCACAGTGAGAATGAGCCCCAAATTAATAGACACAATGCTGGAATATTGATTGCAATATCAAACATGACAGAAGTTACTAATAAGAATATTCAATTTTTTCCAACTTTCACAATACTACATGGGATATGTTTCATTACTATTGATTTCTTTATTTTAAAAAATAATCTGAATCCCATAGAATTTAATTTACTTGATAGGGACCAATATGTGGCAATACCAGGATTACAATAAAACTCCGCTAAATGTGAAAAAAGTGTGTGTGTGTGTGCGTGTGTGTGCGCGTGTGTGCGTGTTTGTGTGTATGAGACAGACTGGGGTGGTCTTGGTTCTGGTATCTGGACCTAAAGCTGAGGCTTGAGTGATGTCAGCCCTCACTCCCTGTCTTGGCCAGGGTTCACTAGACTAACAGAATTCACAGAATGAATATATGGAAAAAGGGATTTATCAGATCAGCTTACAGTTCGAAGCAATGTAGTCCCAAGTTCCTACTGCACGTGGAGAGTCAGAGGAACCAGTAGCTGGTCGAGCAGTCTAAGAGCTGGAGTCTTAGGATTGGAGCAACCACTAATTCAGTCCCAGTCCAAGACGTGAAGATCAGGAAGCTCTTCGGAGAAACGATGGTGAAGTTTCAGTTTGAAGGGCTGGAGGCCGACGATCTCACATGAGAGCAGAAGATCAAGAAGCTCTTCAGAGAAACGGCGAAGTTCCAGTTCTATGAGCTCAAGGCCGATGATCTCAGGCGAGAGCAGATGCGTCTTCTTCGGTTGGAAAGAGTCGCGCATCCTTCTATGCGGCTTTCTCCTTCTTTTATCTAAGTCCTGCACCTATCAGAAACCTGCTGCCTACATTCAGGGCAGGACTTTCTGTTTAATCTGCTGTTACATAAACCAATTGTCTCATTGACCCACCCAAAGTCACATGATCTTGGGTGTGTCATGATCCGGTCAAGTTGACAAATTAGATTAACCATCACACTCCCCTTTGCACAGCCTGTTTCATGGGACACTGACCGGGCTCATACTTCTCAGTAATCAACAGAACAAATACTTATTGAGACATTTCAATAGATACTTTACAACTTCGTGAGACCCGGTTTCAAAATAAAGTATAAAAAAAATAGGGCCGGGGGTGCAGCACGGAGGTAGACCGCCCCTGGGTTCAATCCCTGGTACCGCAAAAAAAAAGAATAGAAGTTTTATATCCAGAGTATCTAAGATCAAATTGAGTCTCTTTACATATTAGCAGTGTAACACAGAATAGTGAACTTAAATAGTGCTTTATTTCTTGTAATGATTTTGTTATAAACACTGCACTTAACAGTTGGCCAATGTCAGTGCTAGAGGTGTTAACTGAAAATTGGGGTGTGTGTGTGTGTGTGTGTGTGTGTGTGTGTGTGTGCTATTGGGGATTGAACCCAGGCACTTCCTACCTCTGTGCTACACCCCCAGCCCTATTTTATTTTATTATTTTATTATTTTTATTTTTTGCAGAACTGGGGATGGAACCCAGGGGCATTCTACCTCCGACCTATACCCCCAGCCCTATTTTTTATTCTTTAGTTTGAAACAGGATTTCACTAAGTTGCGGAGGGCCTCAGTAAGTAGCTGAGGCTCGCTGCAAACCTGCGATCCTCTTGTCTCAGCCTTCCAAGTACTGGGATTACAAACGTGCGCCACCACGCCTGGCTGTTTATTTTTTTATTTTGAAGAATGGTCTCACTAAGTTGCTGAGGGCCTTGCTATGTTGCTGAGGCTGGCCTTGAACCTGCTATCCTCTTGTCTCAGCCTCTCATGTACTGGGATTACAGGCATGGGGCACCATGTGTGGCTTTCAGTACTGGTCTTTCTTAACAAGGATTTGGTTACATTTCCTTGAGAGTATGAAAAATGACTTAAGATTCTCTTTGAAGCAAACAAGGTATTGGGAGGAATAGGACACAGGGGAATGTGTACACACTACTCATGAGGGAGAGACATTCAAATGGAACGGCTGGAGACAGGAGGACAGGTGGTTCAATGGTGCAGATGAGCTCAGGTGCATGAGGGGCACACCAGGGCCAGAGGCTCTGCACAGGACGGGGTGACGGTGTGAGAGGCCTAAGCTCTTGGCCATGGCTTCTGCACATCGCAGAGTGTCATGGGTTCTGGACATTGCATAGGATTAAAATACGGATAAACTCTAGTAGGAAAAACACATGGAGAGAATTTATAGATGAGAAATGTGGGATTTGTAACACTGTAAAATGAAACAGTGCGAGCCTCAAAGTCTACAAAAACCCCAATACGTTGGGGAGCAGCAGGCAGGGCGAGGGTCACCAATCGTGGATGTGGGCCAGGATAATCACCAATAGCATTATATACAAAATTATTCAGTCTTATAACCCAGCAGTCATGTCTAGCTTTAAATAGTATGTTTTCTCTATGAGGAATGCAATACCTAGATAGGGTAAAACTTCCACTATTTAACCCCAGGATCCAGGCACTTTTCTTAGACACATCTACCTCCCAGTAATGTTTCCCTGAAGTGATGACTGGGGAGCCCAGCACACCTTCATGATACTTCTTATTCAAGAATGAAGTCTTGTACTCATATGTTATTTGCCTCCTATCCGGAGAAATGACAAAATTCGGATTGTTGCTGGGTTCCAGTGTCACGTGAACTGCAGAAAAATTACAGGGTCAGTAGAGGGAGTTGCTGTGGCTGTATTCATGACATTATGAGAGGAATTGTGAGAAGAACTTGAGAGAGAACTAAGAGGAACTTTGTTCAGAATCTTTTTTTTTTTTTTTTTTTGGTGATGCTGGGGATTGAAGCAAGGGGCAGTCTACCTTTGAGCTACACCTCCACTCCTATTTTATGTTTCATTTGGAAACAGGGTCTCGCTAAGTAGCTGAGAGCCTTGCTAAATTGCTGAGGCTGGCCTCTAAGCTGAGATCCTCCTGTTTCAGCCTCCCAAGTACTGGGATTTACCGGGCATGCACCATTGTGCCCCGGCTCTTGTTCAGAAATGTTAAGGGGAGGTAGAAAACTGCAAAAACATAATATACCTCTCTGTGTTAGAAGGAGAAACATAGGTCTTAAAACAAATAAATAAATTCTGAAAGATGTTGAGAAGAGGTAGCTTATGATCCTGTGATTTCTCCTTACCCCAGAAGCGTTTAACATCTGTCAGCTCTGAAATGATAAAAATTCATAGTATTAAATGCAAAGAATGGTGTCGGCACTGAAATCCACTTCCTCTGCATATTAGGGCAAGGGAGGGCACTATGATAGGGCACTGAACTGGTCAATGAGGATGAATGCCATTCCTCATGAAATATGGTCTCATCCTGAGCACACAATATCCACTCTCCCGTTTCCTCTACCCACACCACAGATGGCAGCCTCTTCTCATTTAGCTTCTGCCATGGTAAAATCCCGCAGTCACACCCTGAGCCCAGCTCCCCTCACCTTGAGAGACCTGCAGCTTCTGGTTCAGATCAGAAATTTCAAACACTCTCCTGTGCTCCTTGGGGAAAGTTTTTGGCTTCTGCAGTGTCAGGATCTTATACCTAAGAATGAAAGAAGCTGACCTTCACACTTCAGACCTCGTATCCCTTGAACACCGCGGTCTTCCTATCATTTCACCCAATGGATGCACTGGAACTCTGCTCCCTGCTGATCCTCAGAAGGGAGAGGAGAGACTTCTAACCTTGGATCCAGAAGATATATACTTATGTCGACCTTCCCACCTATGTTCTGCCTGGCCTTGGGAACATCTTAACGTCTCAGAAGCACAGTTTCTCTATTCTAAAATGAAACAATTAGCCTCTCCCTCTCTACCTCTAAGAACTCATGGAAATGATGAAATGATGGTTTGGGGTTGTTATTATTATTATTATTATTGTTATTGTACTGAAGATTGAACCCAGGGCATTCCACCTCCACACTGCACACCCAGACCTTTATTTATTTATTTATGTACAAACATGGTCTCACTAAGTTGCTGAGGGTTCTCCAACCTGCAATCCTCCTGTCTCAAGCTCCCAAGCATTGGAATTATAGGCAGGCACAACCATGCCCGGCTAGATAAGTCTTTTAAGTACAATTCTCACCACGCAAAAGGACCATCCCTGGTGTCCCACACATACCTTTCCATGATGTCATTCATATCCTAAGGAGAAAGGAAAACACATGAGTTAAGGAAGACTGGCTGTCCTCACTCACAAAGCCCCATCACATTCTCAGCAACCCCTCTTGTGCTGAGAATAGAGATGGTCCCAGCATGAAAAACAAAACAGGAAAGACTATGGCTCAAGCCAATCACCCCATGGTTCCCCATGAGATAACTTAAAGAATACATGGGTCTTTCATTAATTTAAGAGATATGTAAACAGATACACTATAATTTACCAGGTATATGAAGGCTTTCGAAAAATCAAACACGCACAAATAATAATTCCCCCCAAATTTATATGTTTTTTGCAGAAGTTAACAAATTGGATAATGTAGAAGAGTTGGATATATTTCCAGACATATGCAAACTAACTGAGACTGAATCATAAAGAGACAGAAAATGTGAACAGACTAATAATGAGTAAGAAAATTGAATCTGTTAAAAAAAAATCCAGTAAAAAAAAGCCCAGGACTTGATGGCTTCATTACTAAATGCTACCAAACATTTAAAGAATATATGAATGAATGTATCACTATGAATAATTTTGAATTTCAGTATAATATATAATTATATTAAACCAATAAAATTCTTTTTCCTGTTTGTTTTTGGTACTGGAGATTGAACCCAGGGCATTCTACCTCCAAGCTACATTCCCTTTCATTTTTTCTTTTAATTTTTTCATTTATTTCTTTGTTTATTTTTCTGTACTGGGGATTGAACCCAGGGGCGTTCTACCTCCGAGCTACACCCCCAGCCCTATTTTTTTTTTATTCTTTATTTTGAGACAGGGTCTCACTAAAGTTGCGGAGGGCCTCTCTAAGTAGCTGAAGCTAGCCGCGAACCTGCGATCCTCATGTCTCAGTCTCCCAAGTACTGGGATTATAAGCATGTACCACCACATCCGACTTATTTGTTAATTTTGAAACAGGGTCTCGCTAAGTTGCAGAGGGCCTTGCTAAGTTGCTGAGGCTGGCCTTGAACCTGTGATCATCCTGTTTTATCCTCCCAAGTCCTGAAATTACAGGCATGCACTTCAACACCTGGCTCTATACCACAATAAATAAATAAATAAATTAATTAATTAATTAATTTGATAATATAGAAACATGGAAGTTAAAAGGATTATAAATAATTCTTATGACTAATTAGGCCTACATCTGACAACTTAGATGAAATGAACAAATTCTCACAGAGACATATATTACCAAAAACTGACATAAGCAGCATGAATCATCTATATAAACCTGATATAAATTTAAAAATTTATACTTATCCAAAAAGAAAGAAAGAAATAATACAGGCTGAAATGGCTTCACTAGTGAATTTTACTAAATATGTAAAAAAAAAATAATACCAGTTCTTCCAAAAATGTTTTTTTCAGGAAAAAAAAAGAAAGAGGGAGAAAGTCTCAATACACTCTATGAGGAAAAAAAATAAAAACACCTCTTGTCACCAGAAGCCAGTGACTTATTTGCCAGTTACTAGCCTGAGTGACAAAATGGAGCTTCAAAAATGCTCAACTAGATCACAGAAAACAGGGGCCTCTAAAAAAATCACTGGGTGCAATGGATCTGCTCTCCTGCACTTGAAAAATTAATAAAAATGGGAATTTCCACCGGGTGTGGTGGTGCACACTTGTAATCCCGTACTTTGGGAGGCGGAGACCGGAGGATCGGGGTTCGCGGCCAGCCTCAGCTCTCTCGTGCTCTCTCTCCCTGTCTCTCTCTCTCTCTCTCTACTTAGTGAGACCCTCTGCAACTTGTGAGACCCGGTTTCAAAATAAAGTATAAGAAATAGGGCTGGGGGCGTAGCGCGGAGGTAGAACACCCCTGGGTTCAATCCCCGGTACTGCAAAAAAAAAAAATGGGAATTTCCCTTGCTATTCATACATATAATTATTCCCATAATATCTGAAATTGATTCAGGAATGAAATACTACAGGGCCCAAAGAACTTTACTGTCAACACTAGAAAGAGCACAGCAACAACAAAGAGAAGGGAATCATTTCTATTTTTCTGAATCTCTGATGCTGGAACCTCTTCCAAATGCTCACCTGTAGCAACTCAATCGTTGACCCTTCCAACTGTTGCTTCAGATCTGAGATGAGATCTCTCACCAGCTGTCTCTGCTGGAGCAGCTCATTTTCAGACGCTGCCAGGCTGTTGAGAATATCTTCTTCCTTTTTCTTCAGCTTTCCCAGCTCATTCTTCTCCTCCTCGTCCAGGATGATTCTCCGTTTTAGAAACTGTGCCTGGACATTTCCTATTTCCTCCTGTATTTCATTCTTCAGGGATGAGAAAGAGAGAGGGGCACTCAGTCTAACAGATGGGGCTTGGATCCAGAAAAAGATTTCCCTTGGAGTGTTCTCCCAGGGAAGGGAGATAGAAGCAAGGGGGAAATTCTTGGGGAAGTAGGTTTTGCCTTTTATTTCCCTTCATGACATTCTAAACAACGTCAGCATCATTGAGACTCCCCCTGAGCCCAAAAGGGACAGCTGAGTGTGGCTGAGTCCGGGATTACCTGCCTGTATTACTTCTCATTCCACTCCTGTACCCCATGCAAAGGTTGAATGCTGAGGACAGTACGTGACCCACGGACAACTGTCTTCCCCTCATGGAATCTCAGAAAGTACAACAGGAATGGAACACAGGATCCGCTAGCCGCCTCAACCAGAGCCCTCCATGTGGGGGTCTCCCTCCAAATAGCTGAGCTCATTGTGACACATTCACGCTCCATCCCCCATCCCACAAGAGAAAGGCTGAAGAGGGGGAGTCCAGTGACTTCTGGACTTATCAACTGCCAGAGAATAAAGAGCAAGGGAGCTCCTTCCCAAGGTCCTGCCCAGGTTTCTGGCTAACTCCCTCAAAGAACTGTGTCCTCCTGCCTTCCAGAAAGTTCTCTCCTTTTGGATGTCAGCTGTCCACTCCTTAGATTCTTCCTCCTTTTCTGTCAGCTGCCGCAGAGCTGTCTGGAGCTTCTCCTGTGAGAAAGGAACCACGCCAGTCAAGCTATAAGTTTTTTCAGCACCTGGATAGAGGATAGTCCTGGAGAAATCAGGTTGCTCTCAGCAGAGAACAGAGTTTACAGAAACTCTGAGAATGGCAATGAGAATCTATGAGTTGGGAGAAAACCTGACGGGGAGAGTGTCTTCTGTAAGTCTCAGGTAATAAAGGCACCATGACCACACCTAGACTCGTTATTTTTCCACTAGAAAAGGAACCTGATCCTGCATCAAAGAAAAGAACTCATATCTCAACCCTCCTCGTTGACTCTTTCCCTGAAAGGGGTAATCGGAGCTTTCTTAAAAAACAAATCTCCACCCATCTAGCTCAAGGCACAAAAATATTTTCTCCTGTCTATGAATTTGTACACTAGGTGTCTTCTCTTTTGATTAAATGGAGTGCACAAACAAATGCTTTAGGCCTCAAAAGGTGAGCATAGGGTGGAAAGAAATCATAGGCATCGGTTCTATGATGCGATGTAATCAAACTACAGCACAAAGTGGACATTTCTCATCAGGTACAGTTTTCTGCTCTGTCCTCCCTCCTCCCTGATCTCTCACCCGGTACTCCTGGGCAACCTCCTCCACGAGGATCGTGTGGTGACCACGGTGCTCCTGAGAACGCTCACAAAGCCAGCAGATGACCTTTCTGTCCTCCTCACAGAAGAGCAGGAGTTTCTCTCCATGGCGTGCACAATGATACACCTTCTGCCCCTCCTCTGGGCTCAACTTGACCTCCTTCAACCTCTCCACTATGTTGGCCACACTCCGATTAGGCCGCAGGTTCTCAAGCTGGTAAGTGACTCTGCACACAGGGCAGCTGCCCTCTCCATTTTGGCCTTTTGTGGATTGATAGTTTGATGTGATGCACCTTTGGCAGAAGTTGTGGCCACAGCCCAAGCTCAGAGGTTCTTTCAGGAGCTCCAGGCAGATGGGGCAGGTCACCTCCTCCTTTACATTCACCAGAATTGCTGAAGCCATAGAACCTCCTTCCCTGCTCCCACCTGTCCTGACTTCTGAGGCTCCTGCTGCTCAGATTCCTGCATGATTGGAAGATTCCAAGGGGGCAGAGTAAGAAAGACAGGAACAGGATGCATACTGACTATGGAGAAACCAAGGATGGGCCAAGACCAAAATAGTGCAAGTCAACAAAGAAAAGGAAGAGAAACAAGGAAAGGAGTTCAGGGACGTGGTGAAAATGGGCTTTTCAGAATAGTTTCAAGCACTTTACTCCTTGGTTCATGTCATATGACAACATCTCATATATGTAATAATTGTTATTTTCCATTACTTGTACTGAACAGGAGAAATCTTCTACCAAGATTTTTGTGTCACCCACCTCTTCTCGTGGTAGAAGACAGCCCAAAATCAAAGAAAAATAAATGTGACTAATAATACATCATAGTAAAATACTGCTGTACAGCAAAGCAAAGCAAACAATCAAAAAATATAAATGTCTTGAAATCGGAGAAAAGATTTGCAAATCGTAATCACATAAGGAATTAATATTAAAAATACATTTAAAGCACAGACAAGTCAGTAGCAGGAAAACAAATAACCTGATTTTAAAAATGGATAGATTGGGAGCTGGGTTTGGTGACACACACCGGTAATGCAAGTATTTGGGAAGCTGAGACAGGAGGATCACAGGTTTACAGCCAGCCTTAGCTATTTAGCGAGACCCTTGTAACTTAGTGAGACCTTGTTTCAAAATTCAAATATAAGATAGAGCTGGAGATGTAGCTCAGAGGTATAATGCTCCCGGGTTCAATCACCAGTACCATAAAAACTTAAAAATTAATAAATAAATAAAAAATTGGGAAGCTGAGAAAGGAAAATCGCAGGTTGGAGGCCAGTGTACAGTAACTTAGGGAGACCATGTTCCAAAATAAAATAGGGTAGGAGGAGCATGTATGTTCAAGGTAGAAAGCCCCTATGTTCAATTTCCAGTGCTACAAAAAATGAATAAATAAATATAAAATGGATAAAGAAACAGAATGAACATTTCTTCAAAGAAATGGCCAAGAGGCATATCTGAAAAGGAACTCAACATTACTAACCATCGCAGACATGTGATTCAAAACTACAATAGATATCAATATACACCTGTTAGGATGGCTATTATCAAAAACATGACAGCAAGCTTATGGAGAAAAGGGAACCCTTGTACACTGTTGGTGAGAATGTGTCATTGTGACAATATGGAGCATCCAAATGAAATAAAAAAATCAACTACTTTATGACCCAGCAATTCCTCTTCCTTGTATATAACCCAAAGAGACAAAATCATACCTCATAAAGATATCTATACTACAAAAACAAAAAAGCCCCAGAACCCCCTACTTAACTGCCTTCTCCCATGTGTCTTAGGAAATTGTCATGTCACCTCAGATACCTTTTGATGTCAACATCAATCAAGCAAGTCATTTTGTTTATTAAAAGTTAAAAATGAAGCAGGGTGTGGTGGTGCACACTTGTAATCGCAGTACTTGGGAGGCTGAGACAGGAGGATTACAGGTTCAAGGTCAGCCTCAGCAAATCCTGAGACTTTCATCAACCTAGCGAGACCCTGTTTCAAAATAAAAATAAAAATAAAAATAAAATAAAATAAAAATAAAAATAAAAAAATAAAAATAAAAATAAAATAGGGCTGGGGTAGCTTGGAGGTACAACGCCCCTGCGTTCAATCCCCAGTAACACACACACACACACACACACACACACACACACACAAAGTTACAAATGGGCTAGTGGTGGTGAGCACCTGTAATCCCAGCAATTTAAGACAGGAGGATTGCCAGGCGTGGTGGTGCACTCTTGTAATCCCAGTACTTTGGGAGGCGGGGACCGGAGGATCCAGGTTCGTGGCCAGCCTCAGCTCTCTCGCTGTCTGTCTGTCTGTCTGTCTCTCTCTCTCTTTCTCTCTCTCTCCTCTTAGTGAGGCCCTCCGCAACTTTGTGAGACCCGGTTTCAAAATAAAGTATAAAAAATAGGGCCGGGGGCATAGTGCGGAGGTAGAATGCCCCTGGTTCAATACCCAGTACCGCAAAAAAAAAAAAAAAAAAAAAAGACAGGAGGATCATTTGAACCAGGAGTTCTACATCAGCCCTGGCAGCACAGGGAAACCCCATCTTGAAAGTATAGGAAACAAGTTAGAAAAGGTGACACCTCTGGACACTCTTGGCCTCTGGGCTGACCTCTGTTTCTTCTAGGCAGATATGACCCAAGGGGAAGGAAGACTTTTAAGGAATGGCAGTAGTTCCCTGAGTCTGGACTTGGGCTGTGACATAGGCCCAGGGAACAGAAAAGAGGCACAGAGCCTGGGGCTTCTGAACACAGGCCGAGGTGATGGGAAGTGACCTCTAGAGACATACAGGAATACCACGCTACTACACGGATAGACATTCAATTATATGTTTTCTTTTCTTTTCTTTTTTGCGGTACCGGGGATTGAACCCAGGGGCGTTCTACCTCCGCGCTACGCCCCCGGCCCTATTTTTTATACTTTATTTTGAAACCAGGTCTCAGGAAGTTGCGGAGGGCCTCACTAAGTAGCTGAGACTGGCCGCCAACCCAGATCCTCCGGTCTCCGCCTCCCAAGTACTGGGATTACAAGCGTGCGCCACCACGCCCGGCTTCAATTATGTTTTCAGTTGCCTCTGGCTTTGTCGGTGTTGGGCAAAGGAACTTTCAGACCCTGGAAGAGAGGATTCTGGCACTGTTCCTCAATTACAGAGTAGGAAGGAGATAGGGGGAGACTCAGGGCAGAGTAGTGACTGTCCCCCAGGAAACAAAGTCTTCACTTCTGGAAACCCCTCTCCCATCAGGGCCGCCCCTCCCAGACTGCTTCTCAGCTGGCGCGCTCAGCAGGAAGCCTGCCGGCGCCTCTCCCCTCCTTCCTCACAAGTAATTCAACTCACCTGAGCAAATTCAGTTTCTTCTTCTCAAGTCTTCCAAACCCTGCCCTCCAGGAATGCTCAGTACACCTCCACACACCGATGGCGAAGCGGTGATTCTGTAAGAAGAGCGAAGGCGGCCAGGACAGAAGACGCAGGGATTAACCCACAAACCTGACCTCCGGGAAGCAGTGTCCTGGGAGGGGCCAGCGAGAACCGAAAGTGAAATTCTTGAGAGCTGAAAGAAAGGGGAAGAAACTCTGGACCAATGGGAGGCCTCTATGAGGGCCTCTCGTGTTCCCCCACCTAGCTGAATCTGCAGAACTAGAGGCGATACCAGAAAGAGGCACCCCCATTTTTCCCCCCATTCAATTGATTATCTATTGATCCTTTCCACTGTTCTAATTACTATAGCTTGAAATATATTTGATTATTAACTAGGATATAGTCCTCTTTCACTATCTTTTGCTCTACTACTAGGCGTTTTATTTTCCAGATTTTTTTTGAAATGATAATTACTAACCCATATTTATTGTGCAAATTAATGGGTTTGTGAAAATATAATCAGATCTTTTCTATCAAAGGAATAGCTTGACTTAAGTTCCATTTTGTAAAACCACCTCTGTGTAACCTTGTTTGAGCCTATATTCTTTTGTAAAGTTAGCATTTCTTGGAATTTGAAGTGCCAACCCCTCTCCAGGTATACTCTCTAGTCAATCACGGGAAGATTGTCAGGCTACGCTCCCACCAATGAAGTACAACACAGAAGCTTTACTTTAGGAATAAAAGACACAGCCGACTTCAGATTGAGTGTGCTTGCATACCTGGCTTTAATGGTGGAAAGACCCTTTTTCTTTTTTTTTTTTTGCGGTACTGGGGATTGAACCCAGGGGTGTTCTACCTCTGCTCTACACCCCCAGCCCTATTTTTTATACTTTATTTATTTTTTATTTTTTATTTTTTTGCGGTACCGGTGATTGAACGCAGGGGCGTTCTACCTCCGCGCTACACCCCCAGCCCTATTTTTTTTTATAATTTATTTTGAAACCGGGTCTCACGAAGTTGCAGAGGGCCTCACTAAGTAGAAAGAGAGAGGGTGAGACAGGGAGAGAGAGAGAGAGAGCTGAGGCTGGCCGCGAACCCGGATCCTCCGGTCTCTGCCTCCCAAAGTACTGGGATTACAAGCGTGCCCCACCACGCCCGGCTGAAAGACCCTTTTTCAAAAAGTAAAATCGCCTTGCTGAATCATTTTCGAACATGTGTCTTTTCTCACAACGCCATGGAAAATTATTTCTAACAGCGCTGACTGTGATATTTTTAAACATGCTTTTATTGTGCTTTAATGGTATCCACCCTGAATGGCAGTCTTAAATTCCAGCTCAATAGAATAATTCTTGTATCTACGGGTAGAAACATTCTTCCATTTGGATGTAAGACCTCTAAGCCAGCAGAGAAACAAAATTATATATATAATTAGAGGTTGTGAGGATAGAAGACAAAACTTTGCTAGTGGAGCGCTAGGGTTAATAGTGAGGGTACTATTCTCCTATCAACCTCTTGATGCCTAGATACATGTGTCTTGGCCACAGGAAATGCAGTACCATATTTTGGATGGTGATTCAGGGTGCTGTAGGAGAAAAGAAATAAATAGGTAGAAAGGAGACAGGCAGGAAGGAAAAGTAAAATATAAATTTAATATAAGAACCTGGTGCTAAAGTGCCTCAACATTTATTCCCCAAACTAGTTTCCCAGGACTGTCTCTCCCAAATTCCTGGTAAATCTGCAGATCCTAGAGTTAACTGAAAGAAACTATAATTGTCCTGTTCATTTTTAAAAAGACAGATACAGTATCTTGAGAAACCTATAATTTAGGAGACTGCAGCTTATCTATTGATTAGATAATGGATACCTTGATCAGCCTGAGGACCCCAAGGATGGCCAGACTCCCAGATCATCAGAAACTTCCTTTGGACCACTGGACTGAGATCATTCTCCCTAAGGTTGACCAGACTACCAGGCCACCAGAAACTGACTTGGGACTACTGGACTAAGGTCATTCCTAACATACCTGCTCCTGCCCATCCCTCATGAAAGCCCCCTATAAAAGAAAAGCCCCCAAATACACAGAGGTGTCTCTTTCCCTCTTCAGATGTCCCATATTCTTCCAGGAATATGTATTTCCTACTTTCCTAAATAAACCTGTGTACATCTACATGCTAAAATTCTTTTTCATCACATAAGCCAAGGACTTGGTCGATCCCAAGTTGAGGAATCATCCCTTCCCCCATACAAGAGCATATATATATAGCGTCCAAGAGAACCTTGTCCCAGCCCTGCAAGGTATTGGTTAGTGGCACTCTGCTTTCATCTTATGAGGGCTATTCTACTGTTCTATCAAGCCAGCTGCCCAGGGTGGTGGGAAACATGGTAAATCCAGTGAATTTCATTAACACGGACCCTTTACCACACTTCATTTCCATAAAGTGAGTTCCTTGCTCAGAAGCAATGCTGTGTAAAACACCATGACAGTGGAAAAGGCGTTCTATATGTCCAAGGGTGGTGATTATGGCAGAAGCATTGATGGTAGGGGAGGCAAATCACATTAAGAGTCTATTCCAGTGAGGACAAAATGCTGCTCCTTCCCTGATGGAGGTGTACCTATGTTATCAACCTGTGACTGGGTAGGTGGATGATCTCCCTGGGGAATGGTGGTATATTAGAGACTTAGGGATAGTCTCAGTTGCTGGCAGACTGGGCCCTAGAAGTAGCTGTGATACCGAGTTTCTTACCGGGTCCTTGTCTTAGGGAGTTGAAGAATGAAATCTGCAGACACCAGGAAAGTGAAAGTAGGAAGTTTATTCTAAAGGGGCAAGCAAGCAGATAGGCAGATCACCCCTAGGGTCCTTGGCAGACTCCAGAGGCCAGCAGGGCCTTCTAGCACTGCCTGAGTGTTGCCGAGGCCAAGCACCATCAAATGCATTCCACCTTTCCCCAAAGTCCACTGGATCCACCAAAGAGAAGCAATCAGAAAGGCAGATCACCCTGGGGGCCTCGCCAGACTTTAGAGTCCAGCAGGGCCTTCTGGCACTGCCTGAGTGTAGCCCGGGCCAAGCACCGTCAATTGCACACCACCTTTCCCCACTGTCCACTTGATCCAGCATAGAGAGTAGCAGGGTTAAAGCTCCCGCGCAGGGGAGGGGTCCCAAGATGGAAACCGATATTCGTGCTGAGCTTTATAGATGTTTAAAGCCCCTTTGCATAGACATTAACCAATGAAGAAACTCACCATTTTTCATCTTATTTTTCTTGAATTAGTTAATTTATCATCTATGGCTGTTAATTCCCCAAAGTCATGAGACTGTTTGTTCTGTATGTTTGGACCCTGGACTATATATGGCAACTGTCCACGGGTCTATGGTTGGTGCACATAGAACTTTGGTTCTTGTCATCTTGGCTCCACTCCTCCACATTTAATTGTTCATGTTCAGGTCCAATGAACAACACACAATCACCTTCCTTCTTAGGGGAGTGATTTTGTTTTTCTTATCCTTTATCTCCCAGAAGTCCTATTGCCTCACTGACCACCCAATGCCTTACTCCTCAGGTGTAGCCATTTCAGCCTTGGTGAGTGGAAGGCCGAGTTGCTCTGCTCATGCATAAGCTCCATTTCTGACAGAGCACCCTCCTTTTTCATGAGTCCATTGGATAATGACAGAGGTGGCTGGGAAAGAGGCTGACCGGTATCCACAGACTAGATCATCCTATCCATTTTTTTATATATTCATTTATTGGTGCATGGTAATTATACATTTTGATACACATCAGGGTAGCAGCATCATACCTGCACACATTGCTCATTTAGCCCTCCCTCAAATTCCACCCTATTCCCTCTCCCTTCCCTCCCTTTTGTGCTCCGCATAGTGATTGAGTCTTATAAGTTTGTGTATATACATCATGTGCTATAGTGTGTTTCCCTCCATTCCCCTCCCAACTCCCTCAGTTAGGTCACCTTCTTTGTTCATCTAAAGTTTTCTTCTTCTTTGTCAGGAGTCCCTTCTAAGTCCCATTCTATCTAGCTTCCACATATTAGGGGGGACATCCGACTTTTCACTCTTAGTGACTTACTAATTTCACTTAGCATAATGTTCTCCAGTTCTCTCCATTTCCCTGCAAATGTTGTAATTTTGTTCTTTGTGGCGGTGTAAAATTCCATCCTATCCATTTGATTAATGAAATTCTTCTTTTCTGAAGTCACAAATATCTTCATATTTTTTATCCATTCAGAGAGGTCTGTCCACATAGGTCTACTCAAGACTTTGTCACCAATTTTCCAATCATCTTCCTTTCAATTCCTTGACCATATAGCCAAAATATTGGGCACAGCCCAGGAGTTAGTATATAAGCACACATCTGGCCATTTGTCTTTTTGAGTGATATCAACAAGATGATGCAATGCTTGAAGTTTTGCCCACTGGGAGGATTTTCATCATTAAAGTACTTCAGGGCTAGCCCAGTATGGGCGTTAGTGCTACAGATGTCCACTTTCATGTGCAATTTCATATCACAGAGGACCATCTGTAAATAAGGCCTGAGTTTCTCCCTGTCAACTGATTATAAAGAACTTCTGCGGGTATAGGCTGGGTAAGAGAGCTTATGTAACAAAAGTGGGTACTATGGGCATTTGGATCATTTCTTTGTGTGATGTATATGTAGCTTCAGTAGTTACTCAGGCCTGATTATATATATGTTGATAACTTACCATTTGTTGAGTGAGTCTTCCTGTGCATGCCCAACTCTATGGTCTGATGAGTCAGATAGACCAAATTCTTGGTGGGCATCTAGGCTTGCATGGTAACTTGGTAGTTGGTAGTTAAATGTTCAGTCTTTACTAAGGCCCAGAAGAAAGCTAAAAAATATTTGTCAAAATGATGGTAGTTATCCACAGTGGATGGATCCCTAGTTCCTGTCAAAAACTTCAGATATCTTCCTTTCCTACCACTAACACTTTAAGCCCCGTTGGACCTGCTTGATCACGTGACTTTAGTGGCAGAGCAGCCTTAACACCAGCCTGGACCCATGGCAGTCCTCTCTTGTTCTAGGCCCACTCACAGCTACCAGCTTCTCAGGTCACTTGGAGAATGAAGTAGAGTGGCTCGTCCAAATAAGGAACATGTTGCATCAAATCCAAGAGGCATGCTAGGTGTTAGGCCTCCTTTTTGGTTATAGGAATGGCCAGAAACAACCATTTCTCCTGTTCCTGAGAAGGGATATTTTTATAGGACTTATACCCTAGAAATTCTATTGAAAAGATCCTTGAAGTTTTGTTGGATCTCTCCCTCCCTCTAAAACACAAGTATTTTCCCATAAGTCTAGAGGGATTGCTACTTCTTTCTCACAGGCCCAATGAGCATAGTATTATCAATTAATGGACCAGCAAGTGGTCTTTAGGAAGGGAAAGATGTTAAAATCACTGTAAAGCCAGTCCTGTAATCCCAGTCCTTGAGAGGCTGAGACAGGAGCTTTACAGGTTGGAGGACAGCCTCAGTAACTTAGTGAGGCTCTCTAATTTTCATTTTTTTCTACTAGGGATTGAACCCAGGAGTCTTCTACTTCCGAGCCACACCCCTAGATCTCTTCATTTTTTATTTTGAAGCAGGACCTGGCTAAGTTGCTGAGGGTTTCACTAAGTTTTTGAGGCTGTCTTCAAATCTCCTAACCTCCTGTCTCAGCCTCCTCAGTACTGGGATAATAGGCATCTGTCACCACACCCAGTGTGGGTGAGCTGAGGTGACTGGAGCTACCTGCTCTGTGTTATCTGTCCTCTGAGAGCACGGCGTGACCTGAGGCTTGGCATACCAAGCCTGGCGGGAAGCATACTTCCTGCACGAGCACAGCCTGCTCTGATGAGAATGGAACATGGAAGCTGCGGCCTAGGAGGACCCAAGTTCTCATTAACATTCTTGCTCTTGCTTCATAAGCAGCCTTGGGAAAGTGATAAGCACAAGGCTGTTTAGTGTTTCAAGTTCTCAAAAGCTTTGTTTTGAGAAATATATGGTGGTTTGATTAGAGTAGTGCTTGCCTGTACAGGATTCCCAGGAACTTTCTATAAAAGAAGTCTGTTGCTCTTAATAAACATGCATTTGCTTGGAATATTCCTGCTTTGCATCCCCCGTGTCCTGATTTCTGCGCCGTTTTGTTCCATCTTCCCGGGGTCTCCGCTCCCCTAGAGAGCGACTATACCCAGTTGAGATTCTGTCTCAAAATACTTAGTGGAAGAGCATGTGCCTTGCATGTGCAATGCTCTGGTTCAATCTCCAGGACTGACTAAAAAAACAAAACAGAACAAAATAAAACAAACTAACGACAACAAAAAACCCTCATAGGTTGAAGCCCTAACCCCAATGTGTCTGTATTTGAAGATTTGGGCCTTAAAGAAGGTAATTAAGGTTTAAGGAGGCCATATGGGTGGCACCATACGTCCTATGTTTGACATCCTTACAAGAAAAAAGATACAAAATTGCTTGTACATAAAGGAAAGGCCATGTGACGGCAGCAAGAAGACAGCCAACTGCAAGTCAATGAGAGGTCTCAGGAAAAGATAGATCTGTTGAAAACTTGATTTTGCACTTCCAGTCTCCACAACTGCAGGAAAGTAAATTTCCATTGTTTTTCTTTTTTTGTGGTACTGGGGATTGAACCCAGGGTCATTCTACCTCCGAGATGCATCACCAACTCAATTTTATTTTTTACTTTGAAACGGAGCCTGACTAAATTCCTGGGATTGGCCTTGAACCTGCGATCCTCCTGTCTCAGCCTCCCAAGTCCTGGGATTATAGGTGTGTACCACCACACCATCTTATCACAGTCCCAGCAGAAAGGTAAACGGTGGTAGGTTGATTACTGTGGACCTTTACGGAGCATGATGGGAGGAGCAGCATTTTGTTCTCCTGGAATACTTACCTTAGATATGAATTCATCTTCCCTCTACATGGTGATTCCACCAAAACTATGACCCACAGAGTAATGGAATGTTCTATTTACCACCATGGTATTCCGCACAGCACTGTTTCTCAGCAGGAGCTCGCAACAGATAAAGTGTGGCCATGAGCCTGTGCTCATGAACTCACTCATTTCACCTTATTCCCCACCCACCAGAAGCAGCTGGTTTAATAGAATAGTAGAATGCCCTCAAAAGACGAAGTCACACCCACGTGATGGCAACACTGTGGTGTTGGGACAAGATTCTCCAGGAAACTCTATACATATGTTGGATCAGTGTTCCATACACGATGCTGTTCCTCCCAGAGCCAGGATTCACCAACCAAGGAATCAAGCGGTGAAAATGGAACAAATCACAAACTGCATGACTAATGACCCACTAGCAAAACTGTCCTTCCTGTCCCTGTGACTTTATGCACCACTGGCCTAGAAGTCCTATTTCCAAAGGGAGGACTGCATCCACCAGAGTACATAACAATGATTCCATTGAACTGAACATTCAGACTGCCACCCAGTCACTGTGGGCTCCTCAAATTCCTGGATTAACAAGCAAAGTGATACTGTGCTAGTTGGGGTTATTGATCCTGGTTATCAAAGAGAAATTGAGGTGCCATTTTGCAATGGAGATAAGGAAGAGTTTGTTAAGAATATAGAAGCACCTTTGGGATGTCTTTTAATGTTTCAGTACCCTGTAATGAAAGTTAGTAGAAAACTACAACAACCCTGTTGTGCAGTGAATGTTTGTGTCTGTCCTCCACCCAAATCACATGGTGAAATGCACTTCTTGTATGGAGATACAGATTCTGTGGAAATAATTAGCTACATGTTGTCATAAAGGTGATGTCCTGATGCAAAAGAATTAGTGTTCTTCTAAGAGACACCAGAAGGTTCTCTTTCCTTCTCTCCTTGCATGTTCACAAAGCATATGGGCACACGAGCACATGATAAGAAGGCTGCCATCTGCAACCCAAGGGGAGAGCCTTCACTCACCCCTAGAATTGGTACTCAGGCAGACAGCAATGCACAGTTGTACTCACTGGACTTTGTGAGTCCAGGATGCCTCTCCAGCCTTTTCCTAAGCAGTGCAGCTGGGAGCATCTCTAGGCTTCACATTCTTTTCCGCAGAGGTCTTCATTTCTGGGGCCAGGAGCCTCTGTTAGGAAGTAGACACCATGCAGTGTACCTGTCTCTTCTATTGTTTATACAATTTCAGGTCTTTATTTCCTTGTAACTAGGTATATACTTCATTCTGAACTGGAGGACAGGGCATTTCAATAAATGAAAAGACATGAATGTCCTGGAGAGACTTGTCAATATTTAAGTCACGACTCACTGTTCCTAGTGAGTGAGAGCCTCATTCATCATAGCCATGAGGTGACAAGAAGGCAAAGTCTAAGGGACAATATATAGGTTTGATTTCCTCCAGTTTCCCCAGATAAGTGCTGAGGTACAAGGGTGAACACACACACACACACACACACACACACACACACACACACACACACAGGAATATCCAACTTGGAATCCCTTCTCTCATTATAGGTCACCCACAGATGAAGAACTTTGGACTTCCTATGGCTAAGCATTGTTGACAACAGATTCTACTTGACTAAATAGCATTCCCTCCTCCCCACTTTTTTTTAAAGCTCAGAAATTGGTTGAAGGATAATTGGAAATAAAATGTCAAAATACACAGGGATCCCACCAGACACAGCATGAATATTCATTGCATAAATACGTCCCCTCTTGTCTCACTGAAGGAGAATGGGCTTTTCCCTTCATTCCTATAAGCAACTTTACAACTTTTTTTTTTTTTTTGTACTGGGGTTTGAACTCAGGGGTATTCCACCTCTGAGCCAGACACCCAGTTATATTTTCTGTATTTATTTATTTATTTACTTATTTATTTATTATTTTGGGGAGGTATTGGGGATTGAACCCTCCCCTACATTTGAGTTAATTTGCAGCAGGTCTTGCTAAATGGCTGAGGCTGGCCTCCAACCTCTGATCCTCCTGTCTCAGCCTTCCAAGTACTGGTATTATAGGCCTTGTGCCACTATGCCCAGCCAACTGTACCCATTTACCTCAATGAAAAGGCTAAAGCTAACCAGGACAAAAACAACACTCACCCCACTATTGGTGAGAAATCCCCCAAATGGACGTCCTACTCTACCTCTATCATTGGGCTTAACAGATGTTAACATTTATTTTTAAACACAATTAAAAGGACATACCATAAAACAGAATTATGACAGAGATCTGAAAAAAAAGACTGAACAGCTATGAAGTTAATAACAGTTTTTTTTACTAAACAGACATTTATTTACATTTTTTTTTTGGGGGGGACCGGGGATTGAACGCAGGGGCGTTCTACCTCCGCGCTACACACCCGGCCCTATTTTTTTTTATGCTTTATTTTTGAAACCGGGTCTCACGAAGTTGCAGAGGGCCTCACTAGGTAGAGAGAGAGAGAGAGAGAGAGAGAGAGCGAGAGAGAGAGAGAGATTGTGCTGAGGCTGGCCGTGAACCCGGATCCTCTGGTCTCCGCCTCCCAAAGTACTGGGATTACAAGCGTGCGCCACCACACCCGGCTATTTACAATTTTTAAAAAACAAAACACCTGGGCATTTTTAGTCTAGTTATTCTATTCCTTAAAACAAAGCGGAGGATGATATCGAAAGTGAACTGATACATGTTTTCGTAAAACGGACTTATTTTCGTCACAGCGAGAATGAACCCAGAATTAATGGACACCATGCTGGAATATTGCTTATGAATATCAAAAACAACAGACATTACTAAAAATATTCAGTTACTTAATTTTCAGAATTCTACATGGGATAAGTTTCATTATTACTGACATGTTTATTTTTACAAATGGGAATCTGAATCCCATAGAATTTAGTTTACTTGATGGGGACCAATATGTGGCAACACCAGGATTACAATAAAACTCCTCTAAGTGTGAAAAAATGTGTGTGCATGTGTGTGTGTGTGTGTGTGTGTGAGAGAGAGAGAGTGAGAGAGAACAGGGGTGGTCTAGGTTGTGGTATCTGGACCTAAAGCTGAGGCTTGAGTGACGTCGGCCCTCGCTTCCCTTTGCACAGCCTGTTTCATGGGACACTGACCCGGCTCATATTTCTCAGTAATCAACAGAACAAATACTTATTGAGACATTTCAATAGATATTTTACATAATGAAATTATTTTCTAGCACGGATACCAAGTCAGTTACTGTGCTCATAACAAAATCATTACAAGAAAATTAGCACATTCATTTAAGTACATTATCCCATATTACACTGCTAATATGTAAAGAGACTCAGTTTGAACTTAGATACTCTGGATACAAAACATCTATTCTTAACATATGCCATTTATAGTAATTTCTCCTTAACTCTTTAATGAATAAGAAACATCGCACCTAAACTTTCATACTGCTAAGGGCTCATTCTTTACTGAGGGACTTCTACACATAGTCCTCAATAATACAGGAAGTTGGCAGAAAACTTCTTTGTCCTTTGTTGTTGGAAAAAGGATGGGGTTATAAAGATTTGGCAGAGCTATTAACTAAATATTCTTTTTTTTTGGCGTATGTGTGGTACTAGGGATTGAACCCAGGAACTTTCTATCTCTGAGCTACACCCCCAGCTCTATTTTAGTTTTTTAATTAATTAATTAATTTTTTTTTTTTTGCGGTACCGGGGATTGAACCCAGGGGCGTTCTACCTCCGCGCTACAACCCTGGCTCTATTTTTTTATACTTTATTTTGAAACTGGGTCTCACATAGTTGCAGAGGGCCTCACTAGGTAGAGAGAGAGAGAGAGAGAGAGACAGGGAGAGAGAGAGAGAGAGACAGGGAGAGAGAGA